>JAEMWC010001306.1:0-12500 GCA_016490735.1 Pachyseris speciosa
CGAGATTCACTAATTAGAGATCGCATTGGTTGGTGGTGTATCATCTGACGACTTGAGAGAATTGCTTAAAAAGCCAGATCTCGCGCTGCAGAGTGCTCATGATTATTCTAGAACATTTGAGGCAGCTGAGCTGCAGAAGTTCAAGTTTAACCTGCCAACAAATGCGAGTACCGAACGTCCATCAGGAATTCATTTCGTAAGAAAGTCTAAAGGACAAGACAGGACAACTGCACGTTCTTGTAAGTTCTGTGGTTACAAGCACCCATTTACTCAGCCAAGTAGATGCCCGGCATTGGAAAAAGATGCATAAAGTGTAAGAAAGAGGGACACTTTACACAGGTTTGCAAAGAGAATGCCAAGAAAGACTCACAAGTTGACACAGTGGAACAAGAAGCCTTTGTTGAAGACCTTCTAGACAAGAGTCAGGATGTACACACATATTTTGGATCTGTTGAATTGGGAAGTATTGCTGACAGTAGAAAGACAAACAAGAGCTTGATTACTGTTAAGATTGCAGGAAGAGATGTTCGAATCAAAGCAGACACTGGTGCAGAAGCTACAGTCATCTCATACCACTTGTACAAGGAGATTACAAAGAAGCCTCTACAAAAGATCCAACAACCCTTGAAAGGTTGGCTTGCAAAGAAACCCATACATCCAGTGGGCTGTGTATCTCTTCCAACTCAGTACAAGAACCGAAAGCTGAATCTGTTGTATCTTGTTGTGGAAGGAAACTTCACACCATTGCTGGGCTGTGATGCCTGTCTGGATCTGGAAGTGCTTAAATTTATGAATTTTCAACTGATAGATACACCAGAACCATGTGAAGCTAGTTCAGTAACATCAAGTCAAGTTGGAGATGCAAGTAGTTTTAAGAATGACCCAGTGCTGAGTGAATATCAAGACTGTTTTAGTGACAAGCCTGGTAAATTGCCAAACAAAGTGCACTTGGAGGTTGACCCCTCAGTTCCCCCAGTGATCCACGCTCCAAGAAAGATACCGGTCGCCCTGCTTGAACCAGCACGAGAAAAGCTCAGAGATGGAGGAAGATGGTATTATTGTCAAAGAGGAGGAACACACACCATGGGTGTCATCTATGGTAGTTATTGACAAGAGAAAAGCAAATGATAAAGACACTCCTCCATCTAAGGACAATGTCCGAATCTGCATTGACCCAAGGGATCTGAACAAGGCCCTTAAACGACCCCATTATCCAATGGTTACTGTAGAAGAGGTGGAAAATCGTCTTTCAGGTGCAAAAATCTTCACATCCCTTGATGCCTGCAGTGGGTACTGGCAACTCTAAGTGGATATGAGAGTTCCAAGCTCCTAAAATTCAACACTCCTTGGGGCGGTACCGATTCACAAGACTCCCTTTTGGGATTTCATCAGCACCTGAAATTTATCAAAGGGAGATGGACAGACTGTTTGAAGGGGTTCCTGTTGAAATTATAGTAGATGATTTCCTGATACATGGTGAAGATCAAAGGGACATCGATCAGAAATTGAGAGCAGTGCTTGACAGAAGCAGAGAAGAAATTCAACCCTAGGAAAGAGAAACTCAAAGTCCCAGAAGTAAGCTATGTTGGACACATACTCTCATCAGAGGGACTGAAAGCAGATCCTGAAAAGATTAAGGAACAATCAACTACTTAGACAAGTTCATTGAGCATAAAGCTGATCTACAGGGACCCATCTCACAGCTTACTCAGAAAGATGCAGCATTTGTGTGGGAGAAACCACAACAAGACGCCTTTGACAGCCTGAAGTCTGTCATCACTACTGCACCTGTGCTTGCTTATTTTGACAACAAGAAAGAAAGTGCTAAATGTGGATGCAAGTAGCACTGGACTTGGTGCAGTGATCGTGCAAGAAGGTAAACCAATTGCATTCAGCTCAAAAACAGTGAGAGAAGATATGCCAACATTGAGAGAGAAATGTTAGCTATTGTATGGGGAGCACAGAAATTTCACAGTTACGTGTATGGGCGAAGAGTCATTGTTGAAACTGACCATAAACCGTTAGAGTCTATATTCAAGAAACCACTTAATGATGCCCCTCCCAGGCTACAAAGGATGCTTCTAAAACTCACCAAGTATGATCTTGATGTGAAATATGTTCCTGGAAAGCAGCAAGTCATCTCAGACTGTCTTAGCAGAGCACCTCTCAGTGACACTGAACCAGTCAGCCAACCTGAAGATGTCATTGGAGTTAATCTTGTTGATGAACTAGCATTTGAGAGTAGTACGCTGAAGAGATTTAGAGACACCTCAAGTGTTGACGAGACTTCCAGAGTAGTGATGAAGTATGTCATGCAAGGCTGGCCGGCTAAAAAAGAAGTTGATGACATTCCCAGGGAGTACTGGAGCTTCAAGGAAAAGCTGAGTGTTGAAGATGGGCGGCTATTTAAATCTGACAGACTTCTTGTCCCAAGACCATTCAGAGCTAAAGTGCTGGATGAAATTCATGGAGCACTCCTGCGAGGGAACAAAAGTCTCTGCTTTGCTAGGGACTATGTTTTCTGGCCATCAATGACTGCTCAAATTAAAGACAAAGTCAGCTCCTGTCCTATTTGTAATGCCTTTCGCAACCAACAACAGAGAGAGTCATTACATCCACATGACATCCCAGGATTACCATGGCAAGTTGTTCGACTGATTTGTTTTGGAATCACGGATGAAGTCGCGAGTGATGATGGTTCGCCGTACAGCAACACCAGAAATCTATTTAACAGTACCCATGAGTTCAAAGAATTTGCCAAAGAGTGGGGATTTCGCCATACTACAAACTCACCTGAGTACCCACAATGGAATGGTGCAGCAGAGAGGGCAGTGCAGACTGCAAAACGGATCCTGAAGAAGGCTGCTGCAGACCACAAAGACCCAATTGAGCGATTGCTGAAGTATCGCAATACACCTTTCCAAGATATAGGTGTCACCTGTTCAGTTACTGATAAGTTGCCGAACATGCACAATGATACCGACTTATCGACGTCTATTCTTACCCCAAGCAGTGGACCCTGACCGAGTTGTGAGGTGTTGTGTGTCCACTTGAGGTGGGGGACAAAGTGCGAATTCGTGCAAATCGGGAGCAACAGTGGCGCAAAGCAGAAGTGTTACCAAGGTCGTATCTCCTGGAAGATGAACAAGGGCGTATCTACAGAAGAAACAGGAGACAGATCATCTCAGCTCCAAATGACCAATCTATGCATCCACACCTGCGTGATGCTGTGGCTCCCCAGCTTGACAGTTCCCCCACACGTTCAAATTTGCCTGAAACAGAGGAACGGTCACCCAGCAAAGAAGACGCACCGGTGAGAACCACAGTGCAAGCACAAAGTTCACCAATTACCACGAGATCTGGGCGACAAGTTAGGAGGCCGGAAAGACTCATTGAATCTTGTTAGAGGGGAGATGTTGTAATATTTCTGACTGGGGACCCCACGGATTCATGGGTCCCTGACTGTTCTCAAGGGCCACCCCTAACACGGAGAGGGCGGCCATGTTTTGTTTCTTTTAATCAAAGAACATGTGAGAACATCTGTAGTTAAGTTTGAGAATTCTTCACTAGCTTTTCAGTAGTTGAATTTAGTTAACAAGTTTACAACAGCCGCTAAACGATTACTGGAGAAGCTATAAAAGAAGTTATCGATGCAACGTAAAACGTGGTTGTATTGCTTAGAATCCACGTAAATATTGGTTTGATCGGGCAAAAACAAAAAGTACTGTGAAAAGCGTTCACTGCCGTGTCACTGCTGTTGTTAAATTCAAGGTTATTTACTGTAGGCGTGACCTTCAGTTCATCCACTTTTCCTTAGAGCTACAATCATGAACAAAAGTAGTTGAGACACTCCCCTAAAAAACCTTTTTAATGTTGTAACCACGTGCCAGTCATCCAAATAGCGTATTTCAACATTGAAAAGGGGAGAGGGGGACTTGGCTGTCCACAAAAAAAGGTTTTTTCAATTACGGAAGGGCGCTGATAAAAAGCGATTATTTTGCTCAATGTGTCAACACTTTTGTCCATCATTGTAGGCTCCGATTAACTGATCAGCCATCCCAGACGAGACTCAACGTTGTCCACTACTTTGAGCATCAGTACGTAATAACGCACCTGACTGAATATATCTTAAAGTAAGAATGTTCAAAAACGAAACCTTTTGTACCTTCATGTGAACGTGACTGATTCGAAATAGGTTAACAATAGACGTAGCCTTTTTTGTTTTACAGAATTTAACACAATTAACAGGAGACACACACTAGTTAATATGTTATTTTTGAGCCGTTGGGAGCGAACTACACTTCTTTTCACCTCTTTATTTAATTTTGTATCTTATAAATAGTCAAAGCATACGAAATATTGATTTTTTTTCCTAAATGATACTTCTGGGCAGAGTGTTTAAGACAGGAAATTACTTCTTAAAGCTTAACCAAATGTTTTCCTTTCCTTTTTCGCATTATAATTAACCACGGAGCGAAAATAACACTTTAGAGGTTGAAAGCGCCACAGCCGTCGGGATTCCACTTCCACCTACACAAAAGTATTGATTTATTCACGGTGCTTGTCAGTGTTTCAAATTTTTGTCTTAGTTCAACACCTGGTAAAAAATGCTTTTAAAGCTGCTGTGACGGGTTAAAATAAACAAAACAGGAGTGGTACATGATGTCGGAAATCGTGAACCTCCTTCCCAGGGTCTCAAAGAGGAGAGACCCTGGGAACAGAGTTGGGAAATTGTCACCTGAGAAATATGGCGGCTGTTAAAAATACACTCAGTGATGCATTTGTTTTTGTTTTTTGCTTTTACTTTGGATGCGCATTCGTAATGAATGCAAAACTCTATACAACATATTTAACAGCCCAGAAAATTTACTTGGTATTGTGAATGATATATGAAATAAATCATACATGAACTGCGGAAATGAAATCAAATGAAGAATGATCCTCGCAGTTGTGAACGCAATTTATGCAATTGCAAAAAAAAAAAGCCTGAAAAAAATTCAGGACTTCAACAGGGTCTGAACCTGTGACCTCGCGATTACCGGTGCAATGCTCTAACCAACTGAGCTATGAAGCCACTGACGTTGGGAGCAGGTCAATTCTGGGTTCATATGTTCCCGTGAAAGAAATGAGTGTGAATGATAAATCAAATGAATCATACATGAACTGCGGAATTGGCAGTGAAAATCACAAATGACTGACCCTGTTTTGAAAAATCCAGCTAGATATCTCAGCTAAATCGACCGCTTTGCAGTTTCAAGGGGCTCGGGCAGCTCACTATCATCAGCTGAGCTCACCACCACTAAAATTGCCCCAGTTGGCCCCTCATTCACTGGAGCTTATAGCTGACGTTTTGAAAACCGTGTTAGACTCCAGAACTTGAGTTTTTCTAAAATGGCCAGGAAAATACCTGGACTTTGCTTTCAGATAGATTCAATTCTTACCAGCTCATCCCTTTGTTGCAGGCTAGCCAGCCCGGTGTGCGTGTTCGTCAAATCTACCAACACTCAGGCATATATGCAGCTGCGCAGTCCTGCAGGCCATAAGTCAGCAAATTAATTAGAAAAACCAACATCACATGGCCAAAGTTTGAGCTGGCCTACCCCCCCTGCTTTAAGAGGTGGCCAACTCAAATGCAGATGGTCTTGTAGCCCTGTCCCTCTTGAGTGCCCTGAAACCCGGCTTGACGGAACCCCCCCTCAAAATTTATCAGCCGGATGACCCCGCAACTTGCTGCCCGGAGGCAGCAAGTTCCACCGGAATCGGCGGTGAAAATGACAAATGACTGACCCTGTTTTGAAAAATCCACCTAGATATCTCAGCCAAATAGACCGCTTTGCAGTTTCAAGGGGCTCGCGGAGCTCACTGTCATCAGCTGAGCTCATCGGCACTAAAATTGCCCCAGTTGGCCCCTCATTCCCTGGAGCTATATAGCTGACCTTTTGAAAACCGTGTTAGACTCCAGAATTTGAGTCTCTCTAAAATGGCCAGGAAAATGCCTGGACTTTGCTTTCAGATAGATTCAATTCTTACCAGCTCATCCCTTTGTTGCAGGCTAGCCAGCCCAGTGTGCATGTTCGTCAAACCTACCAAAACTCAGGCATATATGCAGCTGCGCAGTCCTGCAGGCAATAAGGTCAGCAAATTAATTAGAAAAAGCAAATCACATGGCCAAAGTTTGAGCTGGCCTACTGCCCCTGCTTTAAGAGCTGGCCAACTCAAATGCAGATGGTCTTGTAGCCCTGGCCTCTTGAGTGCCCTGAAACCTGGCTTGACGGAACCCCCCCTCAAAATTTATCGGCCGGATTACCCTGAACTTGCTGCCCGGAGGCAGCAAGTTCCACCGGAATCAGCGGTAGAAAGCACAAATTACTGACCCTGTTTTGAAAAATTCAGCTAGATATCTCAGCCAAATCGACCGCTTTGCAGTTTCAAGGGGCTTGCAGAGCTCACTGTCATCAGCTGAGCTCACTGGCACTAACATTGCCCCAGTTCGCCCCTCATTCCCTGGAGCTATATAGCTGACCTTTTGAAAACCGTGTTAGACTCCAGAACTTGAGTTTCTCTAAAATGGCCAGGAAAATGCCTGGTCTTTGCTTTCAGATAGATTCAATTCTTACCAGCTCATGCCTTTGTTGCACGCTAGCTAGCCCGGTGGGCGTGTTTGTCAAAACTCCCAACACTCAGGCATATATGCAGCTGCGCAGTCCTGCAGGCAATAAAGTCAGCAAATTAATTAATCATAGGAAAACCAACACTACATGGCCAAAGTTTGAGCTGGCCTACCACCCCTGCTTTAAGAGCTGGCCAGCTCAAATGTAGATGGTCTTGTAGCTCTGTCCCTCTTGAGTGCCCTGAAACCTGGCTTCATGGAACCTCCCCTCAAAATTAATTGACTGGATTACCCAAAACTTGCTGCCCGGAGGCAGCAAGTTCCACCGGAATTGGTGGTGAAAATCAGAAATGACTGACCCTGTTTTGAAAAATCCACCTAGATATCTCAGCCAAATAGACCGCTTTGCAGTTTCAAGGGGCTCTGGGAGCTCACTGTCATCAGCTGAGCTCACCAGCACTAAAATTGCCCCAGTTGATCCCTCATTCCCCGGAGCAAATTATCTCAGCCAAATCGACCGCTTTGCAGTTTCAAGGGGCTCGGGGAGCTCACTGTCATCAGCTGATAGATTCAGATAGATTCAATTCTTACCATCTCATGCCTTTGTTGCAGGCAAGCCAGCCTGGTGTGCGTGTTTGTCAAAACTCCCAACATTCAGGCATATATGCAGCTGCGTAGTCCTGCAGGCAATAAAGTCAGCAAATTAATTAATCATAGAAAAACCAACATCACGTGGCCAAAGTTTGAGCTGGCCTACCCCCCCCCCCCAGCTTTAAGAGATGGTCTTGTAGCCCTGTCCCTCTTGAGTGCCCTGAAATGCAGCTTGACGGATCCCCTCCTCAAAATTTATCGGCCGGATTACCCCGGAACTTGTTACCCGGAGGCAACAAGTTCCACTGGAGTCGGCGGTGAAAATCACAAATGACTGACCCTGTTTTGAAAAATCCAGCTAGAATTAGGTCCAGCCGATAAATTTTGAAGGGGGGGGGGGGGGGGGGTTCCCTCAAGCCGGGTTTCAGGGCACTCAAGAGGGATAAAGCTACAAGACCATCTGGATTTGAGCTGGCCAGCTCTTAAAGCAGGGGTGGGGGTAGGCCGGCTCAAACTTTGGCTATGTGATGTTGGTTTTCTATTATTAATTAATTTGCTGCAGGACTGCGCAGCTGCATATATGCCTGAGTGTTGGGAGTTTTGACGAACACGCACACTTGGCTGGCTAGCCTACAACAAAGGCATGAGCTGGTAAGAATTGAATCTATCTGAAAGCAAAGTCCAGGAATTTTCCTCGCCATTTTAGAAAAACTGAAGTTCTCGAGTTGAACATGGTTTTCAAAAGGTCAGGTATATAGTTCCAGGGAATGAGGGCCAACCGGGGGAATTTTAGTGCCGGTGAGCTCAGCTGATGACAGTGAGCTCCCGAGCATCTTGAAACTGCAAAGCGGTCGATTTGGCTGAGACAACTGGGTGGATTTTTCAAAACAGGGTCAGTCATTTGCGATTTTCACCGCCGATTCCGGTGGAACTTGCTGCCTCCGGGCAGTAAGTTCCAGGGAAATCCGGCCGATTAATTTTGAGGGGGTTCCATCAAGCCGGGTTTCAGGGCACTCAAGAGGGACAGGGCTACAAGACCATCTGCATTTGAGCTGGCCAGCTCTTAAAGCAGGGGGGGTAGGCCAGCTCAAACTTTGGCCATGTGATGTTGGTTTTTCTATTATTAATTAATTTGCTGACTTTATTGCCTGGAGGACTGCGCAGCTGCATATATGCCTGAGTGTTGGGAGTTTTGATGAATAGGCACACCGGGCTGGCTAGCCTGCAACAAAGGTATGATCTGGTAAGAATTTAATCTATCTGAAAGCAAAGTCCAGCCATTTTTCTGGCCATTTTAGAAAAACTCAAGTTCTGGAGTCTAACAGGGTTTTCAAACGGTCAGCTATATATATATATATATATATATAATATATATATATATATAATACGACTTACCTGTCTGTCAAATTCTGTACCTCGAATGTATCCTAGTAATAACATCCAAAACATTAACACTGGTTTAAATGAGGATCTTGCTAGAGTTGAAATTTGGCTAACTGCTAACAAGCTTACTCTTAACGCATCTAAAACTGAGTTTATGTTGATTGAATTGAGGCAAAGGCTAGGCACGTTTCACAACCCTCCGTTACTTATGATTGACGGTGCACCTATAACTCAAGTTACTTCTACGAAATCTCTTGGTGATTATATTGACCAGACTTTATCCTGGAATGTTCATGTTGAGAATTTATGTAAGAAAATCGCGTCTGCAGTCTACTGTGGGGAAAATTGCTAGTGAACATCAACTTTTCCTGGTGTTGACAATCAGCATTTAGACTTGGAAAACCTCCAACAAACACTGCATTAATCTGCTAGGGAAAACGAAAGAAAACGCAATGGAAAACAAGGTGTTAACTGGCGTTTTTTGAGACCATGAAAACATTGAATTAGCCCCAGTTTTCCTGGCGCTCACACATGAAAAACGCTGAATTAACAGAACGTTTTCCGATATCAGAAAACGGACGGTCAACACAGGATTTTCCTGGTATTCACCGTTTGGCAAAATTGACAGTGAACGAGGGTTTTCTTGCCGTGTTTATTACTTAATGATTCTCATCTTGACATAAATGTTTAATAACGATGACTGATTTATCATGAATTTTATTATTTAGCTGCAAATTTGTTATCGTATTTATTATAGAAATGTGTTTTAATTAGTATCCTTTACCTATATAAATAATAACCACATGATTGGAAAGAAAATAACTCAACTGATGTCATTAAGTATTTTGTTAATTTTATGGTGATTGCTTACCCAGCATCCAGGGCACATCTCTTTGCTAGCTGCCATCTGCTCAGTATAAATCACCACAGTGCATCAAACTTCAAGCATACATGTATATGCCTACAGTTGACTGTGCTGGCTTTCATAATTCTTCTGCAGCATATCAAACAGAGATTGCTGGCAATCTGGTGTGCTTGCTATATGTACCAGAGGATGTTACAGTAACGTTTCTGGAATGAATTTAATGTTTTCTTATTCCCATGAATTGTGTAAGTAGCTGTGAAATATACATTTTTTAACTACCTTTCTGTGAAATAAGAAATAAAAATTGTATGCTGCAAGTTATTTTCAACGTCCAGCTCAACACTAAGTGCACATGTTGATTAGCAGTGAATTTCCTTCTTAATTGTGGCCAATTACAGACTCAGTTACACAAACTGGTGGCAAGCTAGTTAAGCCACTAAAGCAGTGATATTTTTTAAATTAATTTATTTAAGGCAGTGATATGGTCACACATAATAACAACACTTTTGGATAGTGCGGTAGCATCATACCTTTATGCATTTTACTCAAAATGCAGTGGACTAATTGAGAAATACCTTAGTGACTTTGAGACTGTGCCCACTCCACCAGTTTGAGGAAGGCTCGATCTTGATATGCTGGTCCTAAACCCTCTCTTTCCTGACACCGAGTGGCTAAGACATGCAGCCTTTCCATTTCTATGGCTCTAATACGGGTAGTGGGAGTGTTCACAGGCTTCAATCTATCATCATTGAGCAGGACATCGTTGTGAAAGGCAAAATCAGGATCCACACCTTCTCCACCTGCTGATTTTGCTCTTGACAGTGCAACAAATAGGGCTCCTGGATTCGTAGCTTCAAAGTGATGTTTTCCAGGACGAACCACAATATACCTGAATTACCCGGTTACACTCAAGCAGCTTAGCTTTATTGCGTTCCCATCCCAAATGATGTGTTGGGAAGACAGAGGCCTTGCTCATCCATCCTACAAAGAAATTCTGGACCATGGCTTATGCGGAGATTGTGCCACTGAAATGTCTGCAGCCAGCAAACTTGCTGGAGTGTTGTAGAATACGTCCTCATTGACATGAGCACATTTCTCAGCTGCTCTTCAGATTCAGTTTGTCTCAAGATCTGGGTTAGGTCAGCGGCACTGTCAAACCTCGTCCACACCAACCAACCATGGTTGGATGGTGCACTGTGGCTATGGTCAATATACACTGGAGTGTCACACACAGGAAGTAGCTGTACATCATCTCCCATAAGCACTACTTCAGGAAGGGCTCCCCAACATGCTGGGCCATCGTGCGCTGTCAAGTGGAACTTCCCATGTCCACGTTTGGCTTCTGTGACCGTGTGCTTTGAGAGAAGACTGGGGCTTCGTTCAGAGCCTGTCAAAAAACGTCTACGAGTGGCCCTGGGATTCACCTGATGGCATTCCAACCACAATGTTTTTCCAAGTTCACATTTTGGCGGGCATTTTGGTACCAAACATGTTGGACTTTGGTTAAGATATGCCTTGTTTCAGAAACAATTACGCCGCCTTCTCAAGGAAAAGGTTTGTTTTTGAAAGTTTGACGTCTTTGGTTAGGACGGTTTTTAAATGTTCATTGATATCTGAGAAATTTCGGCTTCGAAGGGAAACTTCAAAGCCTTCACAAAAAGTCTATGATTTTTGTTTTCGTAATTTAGCTTTCCCTTGTTAGTTAAAAACACCAGGTTCGACTTGGCTGGATTTACGAAGGCTCAAAAAGCGGCCAGGGCTAGAGATTTGCAGGAAAATAGAAAGCTGGTCGCGGAGTATAAAAAAGTGGAAAGGATTCAGGACAAGGCAAGCTAAATGATTATTCATTGATCCTTTATAAGAGTATCAGAATTGCTATTTTTTATTTTTATGAATGAATGCCGGGACAAACAGTAAATGAATAGCTATAATGTATTAGGGAAAACGTGTAATGAGGATAGTGTGCAAAAGCACGGGAGAACAGAGCCCCATACAAGTTAAAACCACCTAGACAAAAAAGGGGAGAGCTACCATCTTCTTCTTCTTCTTGTACCTATAAACTACAAGACAGTCTTAAGAGTCTCTCTGTTGAAAGCAATTGAATTGCTGGCCATATAAATGTAATCTGGCTGTCAGTTCCAGCTCCGGTAACTGGTTAACTAATTGGCATGCAACAAATCACTCACCTATTATGCAATTAATGTTTTCAGTTAACCAAAACCAAGGAAATAGATTATATTGCTGTGAGTATATTCTTGATTCTGTGATGCAGGTTTTCATGCATGTTGTAAGTTGATGAATTTAGCTGAAACGGTTCCACAGGTATGACAGACCTAGGCAACTGCTTGTGGACTGTTTTGTTTTAATGGGTTTGGTTTTAAAATCCACGGAACGGGTGCTTTTGCTAGCTTGCTGTGATATTTTAAGGGTGGCCCCTGCGTGACATATATTGGGCATAAACTTGAATAATCAGCCTGACCATAATTGCATCTCTCCTGGAAAACTCCCAGTAAAATATATTGTATACTGAGCACTACAGAATAAAAAAACATGCTGGTAGCTCAAGGAATACTGTCAACTCTACTTCAATTTGTCTCCTTCCCAGTTATTGGGGAGCACAAACTATGTTGGTCATAAAAACATCCTAGTTATGAACTCACAATATTATATCGGAGCTGAAATGTGTGATTTCCATAAACAGCGGATTGCTAAAAAAATTATAACAACATAGCCTAATTTATTTGTTTCTGCATTATGGGTGACCATGTTAACACCAATTGTGTTGTTAAATTGTTAATTAAGATGCACAAAATCATTTTCAGTGTCTTTTAGACTTTCAAGACCCATGGAATAGTTTGTTTCACTTTTTGGTAGAATTTTTGTTTAGTTTTAGTAAGGTAGAGGTAATTTTTAATTAGGGTATTCAGTGTAGTTAGTTTTCCCAGCTTAGTTCATTATAGGTTAGTATTATTTTAGCCCCAGGAACAAGAATCTCAGATGAGAGTAAGAAGGCCCACCGTACTTCTTGATGGGGAATCAACATTAGGATCA
>JAEMWC010001306.1:15000-60000 GCA_016490735.1 Pachyseris speciosa
CCTCGTTTATTCTTTTCTTTATCTGTGTTTTCATATAAGAATGAACAGCACATGCATCCACGTCACAGCTTTGCTATTTCGGGTTGAGGCTGCCAACAGAAATGGGTCGACCAGTCCTGCTTGCACCTCCTAGAAATGTACATGGAATGTACCAGCAGAAAAGACTGTCATCCAACCAACAAAGATTGCTGAAATGAATTGGAAGTTTGCAAAATTAAGTAAAGGTACTAGGTGCTTACTACTATACTGTCATCATCAATGAGAAATTGCCTTTTAATGGTTTCCACATTAGCTCAGTGTGACTTCAGAGTTTTTAAACATTTTGTGGCAAAATAGGTCTAGCTCGGTACATATGGTAAGCCTCTAGGTAAGCCTTGACTGTTCAGTGTAACGTTGTATGCTTATTTTTAAATTTGTACTTTTAAGAAATCCATTTATCCATTTGTGTCTAAGGTTTGTCCATAATCTTAATAATCCATTTTAGGTGTTTTTTTTTAGCAATGAAATAACCTTAATGCAAAACATATAACAACATTTCTGATCATTTCAGAACCTAAAAAACGTAACTGCAGACTGCAGGCGCTCTCTGCTTGAACCTGTTGAAAGGAAGAGAGAATTAGATGACAAGGAGAGAAGGAGAATGTTCTACAACAGTTTAAAGGATGAACTTTCAGACTCTTGTTTCATTATGATGGGCAATGCTGAATATGCAGAGAAGCCACTTGAAACTCCTAGTGACAGTGCTATGTTCACCAGTAATGAAATCAATTTCCTTGACACAGCTGTAGTTGGCCAGGCTGACAGTGAATACACTGAGCTGCTAGTAACACCTAGTGAAAGTGCTATATATACATCAATGACATAACCCGTATTACCAAGAATATGGAATTGAGGCTCTACGCAGATGACACAACCGGGTATGTTGCTAGTAATTCACGTGCAACCTTGGAATTCTACATAAACAGTGACCTGGTGCAATTGGCACAATGGCTTGAAGATAACTACCTCACCATCAATGCCACTAAGACACAGGCTACGATTGTTGGTAAATCCAACTATAATTATGAGCTCACCGTAATGTCAAATAATATTCTGGCTATTGATGAACTTGAGTTGCTGGGAGTGACGATTGACAACAAGCTCACTTTCTCTTCACATATCAAATTGGTTCTTCTTGCGCAGAATTAGGAATTTTATTGACAGTAACAGCGCTTAAATTATATAAGTTGTACATTCTACCTCACTTTGACTATTGTAGCCCTCTTTTAATGGGAATTAATAACACTTTATCAGATAAGTTAGAACATACCAATTATTATGCGCTTAGAACTCTCTTCAATTTACCTAAGTCTATTAGTTACGAGCAGATCCTGTCACAGTACAATTTAGATTCTATCAAGTATAGGCGCCTGGTCCAAGCTCTCACACTTGTGTACAAAGGCTATCCTAATTATATAATAATTATATTAAAAACTGCGCTTATAATCTTTGCGGTATTGGTAGTAGACTCGACCAGCCGGCCCCCAACACCAGTTCTAAACACAGATCTTTTTCATATATTGCGTACCGTCTCTGGAATAATTTACCTTCGCATGTTAGGGAGGCCCCTAACCTTAAGAATTTTCTTAGCCAACTCAAGAAGGTTAACTTGAGCCAGGATTCCTACTCTGACTAGATTTTATTGTAGCTGATAGTATAAACGGTTTAAATTTTTTTTTACTAATTCTTACTCTTTTTTACATTTTCTTAGCTTATAGCTATTGTAGATACACATACATTTTTGTAACGAGTCTTTTTCTTAGACTCATCAATGTCACGTGTCTAAATAAGTTCTTCAGTTCAGTTTTTTTTTCAGTATGCTCAATAGCAAAGAAAAAATAGTCAGTGAGAAAACTGTAGTTGGCCAGGCTGAATACGCTGAACCACTGGCAACATCTGGTGGCAGTTTTGTGCTCAGCAGTGAAGAAATATATGCCATTGAGGCAGCTTTTGGTCAGGCTGAAAATGAGAACTAGCACATGCAGTGGAGGGGCAGAATAAGTGCAACAACCTTTCACAGAGTGTTTACTAAAGTTGAAACAATAAAGGCTGCGGCCGGAAATAATGTCAGTGCTGAGAAACTTGTTGAAAGCTTACTAGGTAACAGTCCACCCATTGAAAACTTACCAGCTCTGAAATATGGCAGGAACATGGAGGTTCTTGCTAAAAAGGAGTACATAAAATACTTTAAGACACATCCAGAGGAAGAACGTTTAGTATCCCAGAATCCTTTGTAAATCGACTTTCGTGACACGTGGTGGATTTTTGGAGGATTTTCGATTGTATTTTTGAAAGTACACTGCCAAAATACAATGTTATAATATTCGTCTTGAATTTGGCCTTGTTGCTGTGAATTAAATAATTCGGAAAAGGGCTTTTTTGAATGATTTGAATAACAATGTCTCAAGTCATGCAAGACAACCACTTCAACACGTCGCATAAAATTAATCATAACTTACTTTAGGCTTGAGTAATTTACGCATACAATCAAAATCTGCATAATTAAAACGTATTTGAACCAAACCGTACCATAGTCACCCTAAGTGACCCAGCAGTTTTGTTTTTCTAAAGCATCGAAAATGGTCAAAATACATGGTTTTAAAAGTCGAGTTGCGATAAACGTGGCGACTCTGCGAAACATGTAATGCGGAGTTTGATTGTGTTGTTTCGTTATTATGAGTTCCGTAGTGAGCAAGTAGTGAATTAATCATGTCCTCTTTGTTAGATAAACTGAAAATGAGTTATGTTTCTGTGTTTCTGTTCAAGATTGTCAGTTATGGAAAATTCCAGTGCAAAACGATCGCATACTTCAACTGGATCAACGCCAAACAAACCAGAGAAAAAGAGGACCAGGACAGTCATTTTGGCTGCTGTAAGAAAACCTTTGTTTACAAGGCAAGATGGCAGTGCCGATGTGTCGCCAAAAAACACTCCTGTTAAAAGTCCGAAGGAAAAGGTGAGTTTTCAAAGCTTGGTTTCTTTGCACTGCCCTGGCCCTTTCACTAATGAAATGTATGTCTTCCTCTCTAGATAGCAAAAACTATCCTTACAAAAGCAAAATCTTGCATTGTCAGTCCCCTACGAAAGTCACCAGTCAAACGGCACAAGTGGACATATGAAGAGAGAGCACTTGTTGAGTTCATAGGAATAGCAAGGACCGATCCTACATATGGTGTGCTAGAAACAGAGACAGAGTGGCCATCATTTAGAGAACATCATTGCTTCTGGGCAGATGCAGCTTCCCACATAAAGACAAGCACATCAGCCAACATTCTACTCACAAGTATGTTCAAGATATTCAAATATTCGTGAGATATTTGTTAAGATAATGCGATGCTGAAGTTATGGGCTCTGAATTTTGCTGTCTTGTAATTTAATGAAGATACACCAATGGTAAGTGTTTCAATTCTTTATCAGACAATAGGGTGAGAGGACGGGTCTGTACTCACTTCAGGACAAAGTTTCCAACTCTGGAGGCTGCAAAAGAGGCATATAACCTGACACTTAGTGGATGTCTAGAGGAACTAACCCTGCAAAAGCCACCCTGAAACACCCAGTGAAAACCAGGACCACGACAGAACATCCAGTCAAGAGAGCCCTACATTGCCAGACATACCCTCAGATTTGAAAAAGGCTTTACTAACTGCCCTGGATGGGGTCTCTAATTTGTCACAGCTGATTGAAAACTTGATTCATTTGACAGATCAAGCAAACATATCTAGCATTGCTAATTTCTGTTTCATGGAACTGGTGAGGTTGCTCCAGGTCAATGGAAAAGCAAATCCATTGTATAAATTTGCTTTTTGTTTATCAGAGAAACGTCCTGGCACAGAGAAGCCAATATTTCAGCTCGACCGAATGCCGTTTGGTATGACAGAGTACCAGCTGGAATTCTTTAGCTGTACCAACATCATGCAGGTAGTTAATTTTCAAGTTCCTGTGTACATGATGGTATTGTTTATTGTTAAGTCTTTCTTACTTCACTTGGCACAGAAGTGGTGGCATTTTTCATTTTGACACTATTCAGACTGAGTTTTTGTACTTCATATTTTAACCCTTTAAGCCCCAGTATCGACAAGCAACCATTTTGCCCTTTACATTATTGCTCCTACATGAGAAGGGTTGGGAATTTGTAATCTTATCTGGTCAACTGACTGGTACCATAACAAGTTTGCATTTATGGAGAACAGCAAGGTGAACCTGTTTGTTGTTTCTGCAGATTTCTGTTCCACGTGATTACAAACTATGGTATGAAACCATGTGCGCCGAATTTCCTACGAGATTTGGTCGTTTGCTGAGGGGTCCTATGTGGAGTGGTGTTCCTAACGAATTGCAGAAGGACCCATTAACAGAAAGTGATAATAATGGTTACTTCATTATTTTCATTGCTAATGATAATGTTAACAATAACAGTAACAACAGCCACATCAACCTCTTTGCTTCAGGCTAAGGTGAACATTGCAGCACCAAGCACACGGACTGTTGAGAAGCAGACAGCAGCATCTGATTTCACAACTGAACCAGGATTGCAGGTGATTGAATAAGTCTCATTTTATAGTAACTAACTGGAAGAAAATCATATTTAATGGGACAGTTAAGCAAGTTTTTATTTGGCAACATGATTACATAATCATTTAACAATATTGCAACATCATGAAAAGGGTACAGTCATCTTTATGTCTTTTATTTGGCCTTGTCTTTCTTCAGATCACTGCACTCAAACATCTCAAAGAAGCTCATCCCGAGGGACGCTTTTGGTTGAAGGCAGATGCTTGTGACATAAAATCAGTGCTTCAGCAGTCTGTTCGGGGAGAGTGGAACGGGGATTGTGACCTTGGTGATGGTAAGCTGCAGTCTCTCAGGAAAGAATACGAGGATAGAGTAGCCTGTCTGAATGTGCATACAACTGTAAGGGACCATAATTTAATTGAGTAGCGTCTCCGCTTGGCATCAGATTCCTTAACCGAGGATGTTGCCTTTCTGACAGAAGGGTTACAGAAAGCTGATGAACTATATCAAAGCAAGTTTAATTCACCTAACACTTCCCAGTCCACACTGATGCATCTTTGCTGGGAAACTGTGGAGTACAACACACTGTTGCAGAAGGCACAAGCTCTAAATTCCAGATTTGAGAATTTGCTGCTTTTCTTAAATCCCACTGCTCCACGGGTTTCTGATGTGATTACGTCACTTCAAAATATGTCCAAGGAAATAACTGATTACTTGCGTAACCTGTTTGTGAAGAAAAGACAGCCTCCAGCAACCCACATACTCATAATAATGGTATCAGAAGAGAGACGAAACAAAAAGCCATATGCCTTACCAGTGCAGTATGTGCCATACCACACCATCCGTGATCAGTACCTCCGAGATCTGAGCAAGAGTGTAAAATTAGAGATGACTAAATTGGGAATGAAGACAGTTGGTAAGTACATGTATTTCAAGTCTCAAATTAGGCAAACACCCTCTCCAGTAATTAAGAGATACATGTACACCCATTAGAAAGTTATTTCATACAACAGCCTTACATACAGTAAATGGTGGAATTTATATGTTTTGCCTTAGGCTTATAAAAGCAACTGAAAGATTATATGTGCTTGTAAGTTTCACAATTGACTCGTTGTGGAAAGTTGTAGGTGGGGTATGGAGCTATGGCTTGTCTTTTCATTGGATAGATCTTTCTGTGGTGACATGCAGTTTTGAGTTTATTGTTTGCAATATGAGTTTATTATTCTTGGCAATAACATTAGAGGTATATCATTGGAAACAGTAATGAAGCCATTTTTCACATTTTGTAAAAGCTCTAGTAAGCCCCCCTCCCCCCCCCCCCCGATGCATTTTAGCCATAAACAAGCGCAGAAAAATTTTTCCAATTTTTCACTCAAAACCAGAAGCTTGTCCCTCAAGAAAATGGCCACAAACTCGAAATCCTCATAAATAGTCTTCTTGGCCTTGTACCTACTCTAAATCATTGCTAAATTTTTGTTACCAGACAAACCAAATCAGAAAAATCTTGAAGAGGCTGTAAAATTTTGACCGAAATCCAAACATTTTTTAGTAGTTTTTGGGACAAAAATGTACCGTGGTTAAAAGAACAGATTTTAGTGTTTTTTTTTTAATAAGACACCAATTTGGTGTTTTTGACCAAGGATCCTCTCAAAATCCTTTCTGTGTTTCATTTCTTGAGGCATTTTAGCCATAAAGAAGCGTAGAAATTTTTTTTTTCCAATTTTTGACGCAAAATCATAGGCTTACCAGTTATGAAAATGCACAAACTTCGACATCCTCATAAAGGGTCTTCTTGGCCTTGTACCCACTCTAAATCATTGCTTAATATCATTTCTTCATCCATTCTAACCAGGCACAAACCAAAACAGAACAATCTTGAAAATGCTGTAAAATTTTAATTTCAGGTGTCATTAACAGGGGAATTTGTTTCAAATATGAAACACACTGTTTTCGTTTTTAAACAGTTTTTGTAAAAAATTCAAACAACTGCAGTGAAATGTTATTATTTAATAAAGAGCAGCGAACAGTATCATGCGTTTGAGTTTACAGGTGTATTTGATTAAAAACAAGCCAATTGGTCCGAATGAAGTGGATTTTGCAACAGGGAATAGGAAGGACTAATTACACAATCTCATGTCCCATAAGAGGGGAGGGGCTTATTAAAGAAGGGCGGCTTATTACCAAACAGGGAGCTTAATAGAACTTGAAAGGTAATCCTTATTTTGTGGGTATTAAATACACATTAACAATACACACGATTTTGTGTTTTACAGGCATGGTGACAGATGGTGAATTTAATTCCCTTCGAACCCAGGGCGAGACAAGACCTGTCCACCTTTGGCAGATCATCCATGATGTTCGAGAAAGTGTGAGCAGGCAGCGGATGGGAACTCTTGAAAAAATGCTGAGAAAAGTTGGAGGTTTGTAATGTTAGTGTTATTTATCAGCGGTATCTTTGAGCAGAATTACAATACAATCCCTGCTGGCCACCCTCAGGGAAATGAATAGTGGTAACTCAACTTAATAGAGATGAAAGACAATATAACAACCATCACTGGGACTAAGATTACTGTTTACTGTATTTTAGAAAGTTTCAAAGTTGCCCATTTCTAAAGAAGGGCTTAAGTTCAAAACCTATCCTCAGTTATCTTTTGATTGACTCCTTTACAATATTACAATTTTGTGCTTAACATTCAACCTTACAAACGAACTACTGCATGTGAACAAACTATTATAATTAATGTTTCTGCTATTGTTGTTGTTGTCCACACAATAGAGGATGATAATGGTGACCCTATCACTGAAATCACAGACGAGGCAATTCCAAAAGCGGTTGTTCAGGAGCTAAGTAATCTTTGTACTATCAACAACTGGACCTTCGAAGATGCAGTCTCATTCCACAGAGCCACATTGGTCCCACATGGCTATCTACCGAGTTCTTTCAAACCAAATGTACCAGAAAGTTACTTGGATAAATTGCGTTCAGTTATTGCAACTTACCGCTACAGGCACAAACTCAAACAGTACAAGGAGCAAGGAGTTGACTTTAGCTGCTACCTTTATGTCCCTGAGGTCGACCCAACCACCGGAGAGGTGTTTCATGAGCGTGAAGATCACTGCCACATCCTCAAACGAATCTGGAAACATACACGCGAAGGTGGCCCAGACTTCTGTGATGTCACTTCCTTTGATGCTCCAATGATGGACCCCAGTACTGGTCTTACTCATGCTGCTTTGGTAGGCGGGAGAAAGCAGTCTGTCACAGATGCAGAGAAGATGCTCTCATATCTGGTGGCTAAATTTCTGAGGGAACATGGATATGAAAGAGAAGCCTATTATGTGGCGACAGTGGCTGGGTGGCATGAAGCTGCAGATGGACGTGGATTGAAAGAACTTGAAAGATGCAGGAAAAACTACGCCATGCTCAACATGATTCTTGACGAGTGGATGCCATGGCATAGGGAGAACTATGATTTTTTAACCATAGATATTAACAGGTACATATGTACCCCTTACACTGTACCTCCAAACAAAATATCCTAATATATAGAATGGCAACTTAGTGGGTGGGTGGGCTGGACATGCAGCTGTAAGATTGATTATTATCAAATGTATCAGGATCACAGTGTTGTTTTATAAAAGACTGGATCAACCTAAATGTTTGGGGGCTTTGCAATTTACATGTAACAAGTACACTTTATGACAAGACTACTTACAGTAAAATGACAGATTAGATAGGGGTTTATTTGTGTGACATGTTTCTTTTATGCAAGTGGTGAGCCACAAATTTATTTATTTATATATTTACAATTTATTTTCGATTTGCCTTTGCTATGTTATTACACATCTTTCAAAAAGTTAGAAAGAAAAAAAAGGCGAGAGTCTCCAGATGCCATAAAGGCTTATCAATGAGGCTCCCTCTTTTACCTATAGCATTTTTAACGAGCAAAAATAAAGGGAATATACAAGAAAAGAAATAAGGACTTAAGTAAAACAAAGATATAACTAGTAGTGAAAATATCAATGACCACCACTATGTACAGTACTATGTAAGCCATGGAGTAATAATAACAGACTGAGTACACTATGTACTTTATTGAGCATTTTGTAAGTCAGATTAATAGGATTTGAGTAGGTGCTTGAAAGTTGTTAAATTGTTAGATTTAATTATCGAGTGGGGAAGAGAGTTCCACAATTTTCGTCCTTGGTATAACATTGTAAAAATGACAGTCAATTTGTTGTTCACTTTTTAGGCAAGTAAAGGGTATATGTGGCTTTTCACGTGAGACAGTCATAGCTGTTACTACAAATATCGAGAGCATTGAGCACAGAAGAAGGGAGAACAGAGTGATTGGATATGAAGAGCATCCTCGAGCTGGTACTTCAGATGATGTGGAAGCCATCATAGCCCTGTTTCACTGTTACCTTGGCTTGATATTTACTGTCAAGGAATTCAAGGCCTGTTGGAGGAAAGTTGTGAGGTGAGAAATTGTTCTGTGTGTTAAAAGTTCCTTTTGTTTTTTGCCCAGTTGAAGTATAAACAGAACTGATGTTTCTCTCATAAATTCTTTTATTTGTGTAATCTTACAAATGGTGCTTCTTTTTCACTACACTTACCTTAAATTTCTTACCTCATAATGAATTTTGCTGCATCCCAATTCTGGGGGTAAGGTAAAGGGGTACCCTCAAATGCATCATTTTGTCATTGGGAGTGGCCTCTTAGATTAAAAATATTTCAAGTGGTAGTTAGATTGCTTTTATTTGTCCAAATTCCAGATTGAACATATGAATGTTATTCTCTTTATTTATTAAACCTACAGATTCTTTAACTGGGAGTTTTGCAAGAGGATGGACCCTGAGCTTCCCTTCTATTTCTGGACAGCCAATAGTCGCTACCAAGAGTGGGAGGAAGAACTCCCATCATTCAATGAGCGGCCAGACGTGGATGATGAGGAAGATCCCCTGCACCATCCATTGAGGCTCCATCGTCTCAGTATCAATCGAAGAGAAGACGCCTCAGTATTTACAGCCGGCCGTTCTTTCCTCCCAGCTCGCAATCAGACAACCATCCGTCAGAGGTTACATCGACCAGTGGTGAACTTGCCACCCAACCCAAATTGACTGCAAAGTCTTTTACTTTAATCTAATGAGAATTAGAAGTAATAGTGCCATGGTACACAGTGCTTGACCTTCGTGGTAGTCCAGTGACCCTGGACTAGTTGAAATTTGGTTTGGGCCAGTAAAATTTGAGAACCATAAGCCTCTGTGCCACTTGTAACAGAGATACATTGTATGGATAAATTCAACCGGTTTTGAGTTAAGTTTATCCTAAAAGAAAAAAATTAAATGAAAAAAATTTCCTCTGGTGCAAGCACGACAATTGCAATATTGGTCTTATGAGGTGATCAGTGGTTGGCCACCAAATGGTACCATCTGGCTAGTATATTTTAGACTGCCCATGGACTAGTTTACTAAAAAGGTAAGGCCAAGCACTGGTACATGAAGATTTGTGACTGCAAATGGACTTTTTCCTTCAATGCATGTGTAATGATGAGCGTATCGTTATACAGTTCAGTGTTCCAGAGGGTCAAAAACCCTACAAGGTCAGCTACATGACCCAACAAATTAATTGAAAATTTACAATGGTTTGGTGGGAGCACTGGAAATTTGACCCGAGGGAATTTCTTGTTGACACCCTCCCTTAAAATCTTATCTGGAACCCTGCAGTTTACTATAACATTAAAACGGCCAGTTGGAAAAGCTGGACTGGACTTTGGATTGGATGTTAGATTGACTTTTATTAACATTAACATTAAATGGAGTTAATATTTTACTTATTAGTTTAAAATCTATTAAAATTAAACTAGCATAGAAAATTCAGAAAACTCAGAACTTGTGCTATAAAAGCCATGATAGCTCGAAAAATTATCGTGATAAACATGGATGAACTTTGACCTGCGTGCATCCTGCATCCTGTCGGTAAACGTAACTCAACTGTCCTAGCATGGTACGAGTCTATTTCGCTGGCTCCTATATTGTCCTTTATTGTCTTGCAGAGTAAACAGAAGTTTATCGTTTTCGCTATCATTGCTTTTACAGCGTGAGTTCTCCAAGTTTTCCATACTAATTTGATTTCTATAAACTAAAATTTCACTTAAAGTGCACCTAAACCCCCCATTTTTCTTGGCTAACATAACTCTTTACACATGTTTGAAACGCATTGCACTTGCACCAAATCTTGACTAGTTATTTTGACTTTTCTAGGGTGTTTAAGTTGCAAATCTGGCCATCGTCTGCCCCACAACCGAGTCAGAAGGGGCTTGGGTCTATTCTTGATTTGATGTAAGTCTTTGTAAACATGCATGCAAAGCAGTTTGACAACAATAGACCCAAGCCTCATCTGCCTTGGTCTTGGGGCAGACGATGGCCAGATTTTGCAACTTTAACACCCTAGAAAAGTAAAAAAAAAAAAAAAGAAGCAATGCATTTCAAACAGGTGTAAAGATTTATTTTAGTGAAAAAAAATTGGGGGTTTTAGGTGCACTTTAATGAATAAAGGGATTAGTTTATAAAGAAACTGTGGTGCTGCGTCGGTGGGGAGTGAAACACGGTTTGCTCCGACAAAGGGCTAACACTCGAAATGTCAGCTAATTGAATCCCTGTACGGTGGTTGATTTGCATAATTAGCAACTCCATTGATAAACCAAATTTTCGTGTTTTAAATTTCACTTTATTTGCCTTGTAACTAATACGTAAAATATTAACCCCATTTAATGCTTGGACAATGCACCATTTTGCTAACGATTAGTTCCTAGGGAATTGTGGGTTGATCCAGTTCTTTGTGTTGGCAAACGGCCATTTTAGGATGTAATTTGAAATTGTAATTTTGACCATTTGACCCCACAAAGGATTGGTTCTTCCCACAATTCACCAGGAACTGATCATTAGCAATATGGTGTATTCCAAAGTACAGTCCAGAGTCCAGTCCGGGTTTACCAACTGGTTTATTAAAACTTGTGTGAATATTATGAAAATATTATAGAGAAAGCAAATTTGCAAGTGTAATATTTTAATATGAAACATTTTCTGTATAATGACCTATTCACATTATTGATATATTTAGAAAAGGCTTTGCAGGTCTTGTAAAAAGTCATTCGGGGATTCAAATTTATGTAGCAATAAGCAGATATAAAATGTAGATTACAAAATCGAAAAAACATTGTTACTTTGCTATGGAGAAGTTCACCAAGTCACATTGATTTCTTTTACAATAGAGCGCTTTCCAATTGAGTGTTGTAAAACCAAAACCAAAGCAATTACTCTGACCAATCACGACAGACACAAACAGTATGATGAGCCAATCAGAATACGAAGCGATTACATGTAACCGGCGTCAAGCGCGGGAAAATGGGCTCGTGCAAGTCGCAATTATTGGTTTTGGTTTTTCTTCTCATTGGTTGAGAAAGTGGCGCGAGTTTTCCTGGCCAATCACAGAGCAAAGCAATGCAAAACCAAAATTAATTTCAACACTCAATTGAAAACCGCTCTACAATACAATGCAAACATACTTCATTCGTCCCAAAAGGGCTTTTCAGAATAAAGGTGCAATTAAAATAAAAATTGTTAATTAAAATAAAACTAAATCCTATGCATAAGACTATTACTGATACAAAAAGTCAAAATACCAATAAATTAAGCTAGCTTAAAGCATGGTTAAGTGTGATTTATACATCAAGATTGCTGTTATAGTAATTTTTGGGACTGTCCTTTTCCCATTGTCCTCTTTTAACAATGTTCACGTTTGTATAAAAGCTGAATTTGCTTTGCCACGGAATCCACTCTCTCTTAATATGTAGTAAAGATAACCTTGCAATTTCTTTTCCTTTCATTGCTTTCCTCAGCTTAGGAATTTTTGCGACACCACAGTAACCAATGGCGTGCCAGTCATTGTCAAAATACACCTCGATTTTGATGGCATTTCTGTCCTCGATGTTGTCTGGTGCAAATTCGACACGTACAGGCACAGCTTGGTTTTTCCTTTTAGCGTTATCACACATTACTAAGGCCTTTTGATACCGTTCCTCGTGGAATGAACCTTTCACTTTAAAAACTTCTGCATGAAGCTCATCGTTCGATTCGTGCTCAGAGTCCTGTTCATCTGACTTCTCATCATCGTCATCTTCTGATAAATGTAAGGATTCCAGATTAGGAGGCTCTAAACCACTCTCGTCACGGGGAATAAAACGAACCAAACATGACGCACTTGCCGAGAAATTTCCACAGTTGCATTCTGTGCGAGTGAGGTCTACGGGATGACAAAACGAATCGATTGCTTTCTCCTGTTGAATGGTTGAAGCCGGGACCATGGCAGCCGCGAAATTTTGACGCAAAACTTCGAGATGCCATATTATGGCTCCTGTCAACTCCTCACTGTTGTCGCCCTCTGGATTTACAAACTATTAAAAGAGAATTGGCGTGAGGACATACTGCAATAATCATCACCACCAACAACAACATGTTCACACATGGCAAAGCACAACTTAATACTGTCTGGTTTTAAGATGAATTATAACCAATGATCAGTACATGATAAGTATACACTTACGGTAATGTCGCAACTGCTATTTATTCGAATCAAGACGAGACTGCTCAAACCGTCGAACAGTTCTTCAGCCGACCGATCGTCGATGTACTTTGGCACCAAGCAGACCCTTCGTTCTCCAATGGATTTCTTTGCAGCACAGAGTTACACACGAGAAACCTTTTAAATGAACACCAAAGTTTTCCTTAGAAACGCAATGGACGTAAATTAATCGTGTTATTCTGAAGGCAGAGCCCTTTGCGTCGTACGACGTAACAAACGACGATCCCGCCATCTCGGTGATCTTCCTGTGATCGCTGTTTCGACCAACTGATGACGTCATTCAGATTTAGATAATATACATAAAAATGCAAAGGATTCTGGGATCTATTTGTTCTTCTTCTGAGACACATCACAGAGATGCAACCTATAGAGAATGTGGTCTTTTTGTAGATAAAAGTAAACAGTACCTAGGAGCATCCCCTGATCTCTCGTTAGAATGCTCATGTTGCGGTAAAGGTGTACTTGAAATTAAGTGTCCTTATGGCATTGCCAATGAAACTCCTTCTCCAGATAGTTTTTCATATTTAAGTAACAAGCTTGGACAAGTAACACTGAAGCAGAAACATCCATACTTTACACAAGTTTAAGGCCAGATGGCTGTAACCAATAGAAACTGGTGTGATTTCATGGTGTATACTCAGAAAGGATACCATGTGGAGACAATAAGATTGATGCCTGTTACTGGACCAAGGTGGAAAACAATCTGACATGGTTCTACACAAATTTCATGGCCCAGCCCAGAAGCTGTAAAGCAAAACAAATACCTTGATTTCATTCCAGTGAAAATGGGATAATAATGGGCTCTCAGTGGTGTTAAGGTTTAAGTCAAAGCAAGCAATAAATGGTACGATAATCAGACAAAGAATATCTTCTTTATTGAAGTGAATCATGAGGCCCTGATCTTGGTAGTACATATGTACTGAAAATTCTCTGATAGATAGATCAAACTTTATTGATTTATACTGCTCAGGGTCGCCCCTTTAGATGCAAAAAGCACTCTGCTATCAATGGGACCTGGTTACATCCGGTTGCTACTTACTTCGTTTTGAAGGGTGAAAGAATGTCCACATGGGCTCTCTTGCTATTTATCCTTAATTGTCTCTTCTGATAACACCTTTTATGCCAAAACCCACACTCATATTCACTCTTCTCTCACCGCCAAAAAGGTAAATAGCAACTGGTAAATAGTCCATTATAACCCCAACTCTATAAAGCAATCTCTAGAGTACTCTGGAGATATGTCCAGGTTTGCATGCATCTGCGAAATTTGCGAAAAATTGGGAAATTCGTCAAATCAGTGAAAAGCAGTAGAAGAGAAAGTTGAAAGGGTCCCAACGAAAACTGTGATTTTTACAAACTGCGAAAATTACAAAATTTGTGAACATTTGGAAAATTCGTCAAGTCAGGAGATTGAGAGGGCCCCAACGAAAACTGTGAAAATTGTGAATTTTGCGAAAAATTGGAAAATTCGTTAAGTCAGTGAAAAGCAGTAGAAGAGGAGGTCAAGAGGGCCCCAATGAAATCTGCAATTCTTACGAAAACTGCGAAAATTACGAAGTTTGCAAAAAATTGCAAAATTTGTCAAGTCAGTGAAAAGCACTAGACAGGAAGGTCAAGAGGGCCCTAACAAAATCTGCAATAATTGCAAATTTTGTGAAAAATTGGAAAATTCAAGCCAGTGAAAAGCGGTAGAACAGGAGGTGAAGAGGGCCCCAATGAAAACTGTGATTTTTACCAAAAATGCGAAAATTACGAAAATTGGGAAATTCGTCAAGTCCGTGAAAAGCAGTAGAAGAGGAGGTCAAAAGGGCCCAACGAAAACTGCGATTTTTATAAAAAAAAGTGAAAATCACGAATTTTGCGAAAAATTGGAAAATTCGTAGAGTCAGTGAAAAGCAGCAGTGGAGGTTTGCACGCATTTGTGAGATTTGCGAATTTTGCGAAAAATTGGAAAATTTGTCAAGTCAGTGAAAAGCAGTAGGCAAGGAGGTCAAGAGGGCCCCAACAAAAACTGCGAAAATTGCGAAAAATTGGAAAATTCGTGGAGTCAGTGAAAGCAGTAGAAGAGGAGGTCGAGAGGGCCCCAACAAAAACTGCAATTTTTGCGAATACCGCGAAAATTACGAAAATTGGAAAATTAGTCGTCAGTAAAAAGCAGTAGAAGAGGAGGTCGAGAGGGCCCCGACCAAAACTGGGATTTTTATGAAAACTGCTAAAATTACGAATTTTGCGAAAAATTGGAAGATGCGTCGAGTCAGTGAAAAGCAGTACACGATGTGGTTGAGAGGTCCTCAACGAAAAGTGCGAAAATTACGAAAATTGTGAATTTTGCAAATTGCAAAAGTCGTCAAGTCAGTGAAAAGCAGGGCAAGAGGTGGTTTTAAAGGCCTCACGGTCTAAGAGCCCTTTTAGTATTTCAGTTATTTAAAATAATCATTACATTATGAGCTTGAGATTTAATGTCTGATAGGTGATAAGGGTGCAGTTTCAACCATCTATCACACATGGAGAGCAAACAATCTTATTGTTTTAGCATAAATCTACTAGTGGTTCAAAACAAAACAAGTAAGTAGTAAATGATCTAAATCCTCTTTGGAGGCACTTCAAAAAGTGGAAGTGGTTGCGATGTTGTTGACAACTGCTACTCACTACATATTACAGAACAGATAGCGAGAAGCATGGCCAAACAGAGAACGTCATTTGTGATAGAAATTAGTAGATTTACACTAAAGTAGTTTAGTTTATAACAAAATAATGTACCTCTTGATGACAAATACATTATTGCTATTCTCATATTAGAATTGAATGAGAATAGTAAAAAGGCAAAATGCAATGTAATAAATACATGAATATCGGTATCCATTGGTTTTGTTGTGATTACCCTGGAGACAAGACTGCCTTTTGCCACTGAAGTTTGGTACAGTGAAAGCAGGTGAAAGACATGTCAAGTGCATTTATCAATTGATCATTGATCAAAATCCGCAATGTGCTGTAGATAATCACATCTGATACAGGGACGGCGAATTTTTGGCTGTACAGGTAGTGCGACTGACATTTAAATGTAGCCTTTTCAGGCATTTTATGTTTGTTCTTGAAGACTTAAAGATTGCCATTGCCATTTGCGAAGAAACTAAAGTATTCAATTTAACAAGGCGAAGGGAGACTAGTACTGAATGTGTTCCTTGTCAAGTTCACTCGCATCACTGAAATTGTAAAAGCTTCAATTCGTGTGGATTTAGAAGCTGCAAAGTACAGACACTATTACTGTATTTATTTTCTTTTGGACACTAGGTAAACATTTGTTACCTTAAATTTGTCATTGTAAGTGATATTTTGGAGGTTTCCAGAATGTTTTAACTAACGAAAATAAACTCTTTTGCAGTTTAATAGTACAGGTGTAATGTTTTGTAATGTAAAGTAAGCTTAAGCTTATGTTTGGCATCATTCTTGCACAGGTCGGCATAGATTAATAGTAAAAGATCACTGTAATTGGTAGTATGTTATAAAGTGCCCATCGATTGCATGAAGAAGTGTAACTGGGATCGAGCAATCACTAAAGGTGATGTTTTGGTGCTTTGGTATGTGATTGTGAGAAGCGAGGGGTGTATTTAGATTTGAAGTCAAGTGATAGCAAGGGCAATGGGGATGACACATGTAAATAAGTGGCCGGGTATTCTGAAATTGCTCCAAAAATTGTGACTTATTTGTGAATAACATGCAAGATACCATGGAAACCAGTTAGCTCAATTCATGATGGGCGATTGAAGTACTTCAGTGAACTCAAAAGAGCAACTTGTAGAGAAGTTTTGAAGATTGGAAATGTGTCTGAAAATAAAGTACTCATCAACTGAAATCGCCACCCCCGTCACAGGGAGGGGATATGACTTCACGTCAACTAAAATGGTGATAAACCCCCACCCTACCGAGGCACTTTAACCTGTAAACCCCCCACCTACAGTCCTGTAGGAGGAAAATTGAACATGGCAAATCTTGAGAAATCTCCACCCCCAAGGGCAGAACATGCGGTCAAACACCCTACATTCCCCCTACCTTGGCCTGGGGATGGGGAGGGGGGAGGGGAGAGGGTGGGGGTCGGGATTTCAATTGATAAGTGCATAACTGAGTCATCTTCCAAAAGACATAGACAAAAGCAAACTAAGTGGTTGGGCTTTATAGCTAGAGTTATCACGGCCAATTTTGTGTTAGGTAACACTAGCCGAGGCCATGTTAAAGGGAGACTGTCACAAGTTGACATGCGCATAACCGTTCACTCTCGTGAGGTCTAGTTCATGACGGCTGCTATTATGGAATTGACGGTAAGTGTGGAAAATTTCCATATATTTTGCATTTAAATCAAATTCATGTAAATCAAATGTCTTAGAAACCAACACTCTTTCACTCAGGGAGCCACATCAACATCTTGCAAATGTAAAAGCGCCTGTACAACGAAGCAAAAAGAAAACAGCACATGTGGCTGTCCATGCAAAGGGCAAAATGTGCATTGTAGTGACGACTTAAATGTGGAATGAGTAGTAAACCTTGCAGGAATAAGGTATGCACTTAGTTGAAGAAATGCTTTAAGAAATGCTTTAAGTTGACAAAGGGCTGATGCACAATATACCAAGGTAATGAGCTTTCACGGTTGACATCACATAGCACGCTTCAATCGAGAAATAATACAAAGAACGATAACAAATGACAAAGGTATGATTGATTTATGTTTACTGTTTGTTCACGATTTGCAAGGGCAGCCACCGACTGCAGTAGTGTACAGAAGAGTGCGAGCAAGAAGAGAAGGAACAGGATTTCGCCTTTCATCAGGCACTGCAGACTCATTTCCCACAAAGGAGCAACAACGCATCACCGAAAACAATGATGTGAAGGTACTATTATTATTCAAAAGATCCTTATTTTGTGTTTTGTGTTCTTACTCGTATCGAAAGAATTATGACAATTACCCATGCCATTGTCTTGGCTAAATAACATGTTTGCCTTTCAATTCGAATTCTACCAATATCCGAGATCGTTTCGTGAACAGATGTGATTAAAACTTATATTATTTTTCTCACCTATCTATTGCTTGAATGATTGCGATGCCCTTATTGATGAGGGTAGGTTTTTACTTATCTGATAAAATTCCTGTTCTTCTCTTTATTTTTCCCAACTTCCTGTTTCTCCCCACACCAAAAGCTTACATACTCAAATATTCAAAGCTAAAAGCTTGTGGGTGTGATTTTTAATTGGGAAATACTGATGTTGTCAATATGTGAATTTGACTTAAACTTCTGCTTTGCTTCTATAATCTTACAAAGTTATGTTCAAATCACTGTAGGAATTCATTGGTACCTTAGATGAAGCAATAGTGCAGAGATTGGAATTCAGAGGGCTACGGAGGGGTGTTGGGAGCCTGGACTATATTCATACCCTGCTCATCATGGAGGACGATGTAGACGAGAATGAGATTGAATCTCCAGCAAGCCTTACAACTCCCCCCCTTACAGTGTGGTGACCCCCAACCTTCCTGCGTTATCGCATGACATTCAGTTCTTAGAGGGGGATTTAACTATTCCTTCGCATTGTAAACACGTGCTCTTTAAGCAAGCTGTTGTGGTTCGAGTGTTCTGTTGTTAGTAGAATAAAGAAGATTAAGTCTTGTTAGTGTTTGTCTATTGTGAACACTAAATTGGTGACCCTGACGCAACCATCCCCGACGAAGCTCCCATTCCGACACAACCAACCGCTGTCGCTAGCACTGTTTCGCTGAAACTACTGGATTTCTGGCCGTCCAACCCCTAGCTTTGGTTCGCACAAGCTGAAGCATTGTTCGCAGCTCAAAATATCACTCAGGAGAAGACGAAGTTTGGTCATGTGGTTCGCGTTCTCCCCGCCCAATATGCCTCAGAAGTACGTGACATTCTGCGACCGCCAGAAGCTCCTTATACAGCACTGAAACCGAATTACAAAACCGTGTCTACCCTTCAAAACGACAACGCTTACAGCAGCTTCTTCACGTGGAAGTCCTTGGGTATTGAAAGCCATCACAACTAGTACGGCATATGTTGAAGCTTCGTGGAGGTACAGTCACAGACACTGCAAATGATGAGATTTTTCGTGAGCTTTTCCTGCAGAAACTTCCACTCACCGTTCGCACGGCCCTTGCGGTGCACAAAGGTGCCAGCCTCAGTGAGCTCGCCGACATGGCGGAAGTCCAAGGTCCTCAAGCACCGGTTTATCAACTCCAGCACCTGGGCGATTCTGAAATTACTGCCATTAAAACCGAGCTACAAAAGATCTGGAAAACATTGCAGTCGCCTTCACCAGTGCGTGAACAACCACAGTCTCGCTCCCAACCTGATATTTGTTGGTACCACAAGCGTTTTGGCGTGAAAGCTTTGAAATGCCGTGAACCTTGCAAATTTCAACAGCCACAGGGAAACTCGACTGCCAGTTGGTGAACGCAGCCCATGCGACTGGCACCTCTCCCTCCTTCGACTTTATGACAACAACACTAAACTGAATTTTTTAATTGTCACGGGAGCTGCACTTAGTGTTCTCCCGGATGAACGATCAGATCGCTTCAAGAAAGGTGACATCACCTTGCGAGCTGCGAATAACTCTATCATTAACACTTACGCTTCTCGACAGTCAATCCTCGATTTTGGGCTCCCACGCTCACTAACCTGGTGATTTCTAGTAGCTGATGTGTCTCAACCCATTATCGGCGCTGACTTTCTGTTGCAACACAAATTGTTGGTGGACCTGGACAGACGATGCCTAATTGACACTAGGAATGGGACATGTGTCGAAGCAGAATCCTCACCATGCCCCACTCCTCACCTCAATCTTCTTTCTGTGCCACCATCCACCAGTGATCCTTTCACACGACTTCTGGATGACTTCCCGTCATTGACAAGCCCTTGCACCAGTGATACCCCTATCAGACATGGTGTTTCCCATCACATTGTCACTGAAGGCCAACCAGTCTTTGCACGATCGCGACGTCTTTCCCCAGAAAAATTAGTTGCTGCCAAGGCTGAGTTCAACAAAATCCTCGACATGGGAATTGTGCGCCCATCCTCCAGCACATGGGCCTCTCCACTCCATATGATCCCAAAAGGCAATGGTGAATGGCGCCCATGTGGGGACTACCCAGGCTGAATGACATCACAACTCCTGATCGCTACCCCATTCCTCATATTCAGGATTTTGCATCCAATTTGGCTGGTAAAACCATCTTTTCCAAGATCGACTTGGTTCGCACCTACCATCAGATCCCTGTTACTGAGGATGACATTGCTAAGACAGCCATTATAACCCCATTTGGTCTGTACGAGTTCTGCCGCATGCCCTTTGGCTTACGAAATGCTGCCCAGACCTTCCAGCGGTTCATTGACCATGTCTGTCATGACCTAGACTTTGTCTTCATCTACCTGGATGACATCTTGATAGCTAGCTCCTCCCTAGACGAGCACCTTCAACACCTTCGCACCCTCTTTCAGTGCTTATCTGACCATGACCTTGTCATCAACCCAGCAAAATGCGAATTTGGCAAGTCAGAAGTGAAATTTTTGAGCCACACCATTAGTATCCGACCCCACATTACCCGTGTTGAAGCGGTTCGCACTGCACCAGTTTGTTGGCCTCATCAATTACTATCACCGCTTTGTCCCCGGTTGTACTGAGATCTTACAACCTCTTCACCTGGCGCTGGCAGATGACAGTTTCATATGGACTGCCTCCTGTCAGCAAGCATTCGAAGCAGCCAAAATGGCTTTGTCAGAGGCTGTGATGTTGGTCCATCCTCAGCTGCATGCTGCCACCTGCATTACGAAAGATGCATCAAACCATGCTATTGGAGCAGTGCTTGAACAGTTCATTAATGGACAATGGAAACCTATCCACTTCTTTTCGAAGAAGTTGAGCCCTGCAGAACTTAAATACAGTGCTTTTGATTGTGAAATGTTGGCTGCTTACCTCGCTGTCAGACATTTCCAGTATTTTGCTGAGGGCCGTGTTTTCCACATCAACACCGACCACAAGCCTCTTACCTTTGCGCTTCACTCCAGTGCCGGCATCTGGCTTTTATCTCTGAGTTCACGACAGACCTCCGCCATATCAAGGGTCAAGCTAATTGTGTCGCTGATACACTGTCACGCAACATCCTTGCCCTGGAACAATCCCCAATCGACCATGACACCTTTGCTTCCACCCAAGACCAAGATGAGGAGCTCCTTAAGCTTTCCACCTTCCCCACTTCATTGAAGCTCGCACAAGTACCTCTTTCGCACTCCGGGCGGACTCTTCTTTGTGATATCTCCCAAGGTCGTCCCCATCCACTGGTGCCCTTGGCAATGCGTCGAGCCATCTTTGACAAACTGCACTCTTTGTCTCATCCTGGCATTGAGGCTTCTCGTCGTCTGATATCCGAACGGTACGTCTGGCCCAATATGAAGTGAGACATTGCCTGCTGGACCCGTACTTGCCATGACTGTCAGCAGTCAAAAGTGCAATGGCATGTTAAAGCCCCGCTGAAGGCCTTCACCCCACCCGACTCTTGTTTCGATAGTATTCATGTGGACATTGTTGGGCCCTTACCTCCATCTACAGGCTACACTTACCTGTTTACTTGCATTGACTGTTACACCCGCTGGCCCGAGGCAATTCCCATGGTTGATGCCACCACTGAGTCCTGCGCTTCAGCCCTCACAACATGCTGGATCTCACGGTTTGGTGTTTCAACGACAATCACCACTGATCAGGGACAGCAGTTCGAGTCTGACCTTTGGCATTCACTCATGAACCTGCTTGGCGCTACATGCCTCCGCATCACAGCGTACCACCCACAGGCAAATGGTCTTGTCGAGAGGTTATACAGACACCTTAAAACAGGCCTGAAAGCACATCTGGCAGGTAGTAACTGGGTCGATGACCTCCCTATTGTCCTCCTTGGAATTCGTGCAACTCTCAAGGAAGACCTGTCATGTACTTCAGCAGAAATGGTATATGGCACAACCCTCCGTCTGTATGGAGACTTCTTCTCTTCCCCCACGATCAAGGACCCATCCTCCTTGACAGGGGTATATATTTGGCACTGAGAGCATTAATTTTACTTTGTCTTGTTACACAGAAATGCAGCCCAGTCAAAAAGTATTTTAGTAGTTGGGAGATTACAATACCTTTTTAAGTCAAAAATGTTAAAACTCTTCAATTTCTCTCAACCATACAGTGTATAAATCCAAACCTACATTTCTGATACCTTATTTGCCTGACTTGGAAGGTTTTTGACTGTAGCAGTGCAAATGTTGCCAAGAGCTAATTTTCGTTATGAAAAGATGAAAGCTTTCCCAAGGTCTGTTTGTGAGCAGCTCATTTCACAAAAAAAACATTGGTACTGTATTTTATTGTTATGAACTTTACTGTGAAATACATTTACCGGTATATGGCAGATGTTTTGTAGTAGGGGACATAATTACTGGCTGCTGACACATTTTGACTAGGCTGCTAAGCTACAAAGTTAAACACTTCCACATGTGCTTCTTTCAGTGAAAACCTGCTACATTTAGTAACTGTTACAATATTCACCAGTTGGTTGATTTACTAAGTACAGTGCTATCGCATTACTTGAGTATGTAAGGTTCAATTGAATTAGAATAAACCATATATATTTAACCACATGTGTTTGCATGCATCACTTACTGAACACACATCATGGTGTCAGAAGTTTAAAGTACAATTCAAAGGTGACAGACGACAAACAAATGTTGCTTCTAAAAATATCTGCATGTAATAACTGTTCATCAGTAGGATACCTAAAATGTGTGCAATTGCACAATTGGTTTCGGCTACATCAAATCCTATACCAATTGCAGAACATTTTAGGAGGAGCCACCCACACTGTGAGCAGTTATTGACAATACATATTAGCAAGTAAAACAACGTAAAATAATAGGAGTACGTTAAATAACGAACTAAGCACACGTGAACTAAATAACGGACTAAGCACACACAAACTAAATAAGCAAGCACGCGCACATCAGGAAAATTGGGCGCGCACACTTGCATTAAAATGTAATGAATGGAAGCAACAAAGATCTCAAATTTGGGGGGCGTGAGGATAATAGAAAGGATATAATCTCATCTCTGGATTGCTTATCTCATCTCCTGTAGTGTAGCACCATACTTCTCAACGATAGCACCGTGGCGTTTCAAGAATTTAGTTAACGATTTTCGAAGCAGCGTAGATTTGAAGCCTTGGTGAAGGAGATGTGATGAAAGTTGGTGAAGTCTATCAATAAAATCCAATTTCGATGTGCAAAGTCTAGCATATATCAATAATTGAGATATGAAAACAGCATAGGCTGGATTGGCGGGAATGTTGCTGTCCATGTGAGGAAAATTGACAATCCGAAATGAGAAATCATCCCTCTTATCATAGACACTGAGATGAAAAGGAGTGTTGTTATCACCATTCCTTATTCTTGTGTCTAGATAACAAACTTCACTTGATGTCAAGGTAGTGTCCTTTAGTTCCAGTTCCGACGGGTAAATAGCGCTGATGTAATTTCCGAAATTCTCATTGTTGACACTGAATAAATCATCAATGTAACAAAAGGTGTTGCTAAATTAGACGGCTATGGTTTTATCTTGTTTCAATGTTCTTAGCATGAAATCATACTCAAAGGTGTGAAGGAACAGTTCAGCTAGCAAAGGCGTGCTGTTAGTGCCCATTGGTATTCCAATAACTTGCCGAAAAACTGACGTTCCAAGGCGAACATAGATGTTGTCAATAAGAAAGTCAATAGCGAGGCACAGTTCCGTACATGAGAATTAAGTGCATTTCGTAGACTTCCTATCATTAGCCCAGAAAGTGTGGAAATTATTGGTTGCTATGAAACTTTTTCCTCTGGTGTTAAAAACTCTTGCGATTTATGGCTAATACGCCTTCATAATTTGTACAAATCTTCGTCAGGATGACAGATCTGCAAAAGAACGACAATTTAGGTGAGATATGCCAACTACAGAAGAGAATGTGACAACGGGCAGTGCCCCACGCATGCTCACATTCACATCGCATTTCCCTATCCTGTCTCCGATGAATGTCAAGGGAGATTTGATTAATACCTGGGAATTCTTCAAGCAACAGTGGCAGGACTACGAAGTTGCCACAGGCCTCGACAAGCAAGAACAGAAACTACAACTGGCCACATTCCATGCCGCCATGGGTAAGGACTGTTTACAAATTTTCCTCAACCTGAAACTTAGTTCTGAACAGCAACAGGACATAAACAAAGGCATCAAGGCATTAGAAGCCTACTTTAAGCTGAAGCGGAACATCGTTTATGAGCGCTACATTGTTAATATGTGCCAACAGAATCCGGACGAAACCATGGATGGTTACATAAATCGTTTAAGAAAGGCAGCTTTGACTTCTCAGTTCGGCATGCTAACAGAAGAACTTATCAGAGATCGATTAGTTATCGGTCTGTGAGATCACGCAACCAAATTGCGACTTCTAAAAGACAGCCTCGATATCAATAAGGCCTTAAACATTTGCCGTTCAAGTGAAGTTGCCACCTTACAGCTAAAAGCAATGAAATCAGAAGAAACCAAAAGTACCGCAGAAGTCTGTGTTGTTTCCGGCCGACAGAACAACAAAGTCAAGTCACGCAATCAATACAATGGAAAGAAGAAAACACGCGATCTGTCTTCGGATCCAAGGAAGCATCGAGAGCCAAATTCCAAACAGAGGGCCTCGGGAACATTGCAAAAGCAAGCCTCACAGTTGACCCAGAAGTCATGCCAGTACATCACGCACCCCGACGCATTGCAGTCACACTTCACAAAGAAGTTAAAGCTAAGTTAGAAGAGCTCGAGAAGAAGAACATCATAGTAAAAGAGACTGAACCGACTAACTGGATTAGCAGTATGGTAGTCGTTGCTAAGCCAGGGAAAATCAGACTCTGTCTGGATCCAAAGGATCTAAACAAAGCAGTAACAGGACTGAAGTATCAGATGTCTACGCTAGAAGAGGTTCTCCCAAAACTCAGTAAAGCCAAAGTTTTTATGACACTTGACGCCAACGATCTACAGCTGTACCAATTGTTTTTATTGCGCCAACATAACTTTGAGGAAGAAGCTTATCGCGTTGAACATTAAGCAGCGAAAGCAGGAAAGATAAGACAAGAACTTCTGTTACTATGAGAAACTTTGAAAATTAGTGTGATTCAAACTGAGATGTTTTATTTTTTAAATCAGACACTTTCAGATTTACATGGAATGACTCCCGTCATTCGGCTTTCTGCAAAGTACAAGCTTCTATTTGTTTTCATAGTGTTTTGTTAGCTGAATCCTTGAGGGAGAAATGTGAGACAAAATTTTAACAATACATTCACAATAGTAATTAGTTACTATTGTCTTTTACCGAGACATTACCATGGCTTTCAGTTGCTTTCGGTAATGCTGCGGTTTCGGTGATTCCGGGTGGATTTGTGGCAAACAACATCAGCAAAGACGAGGTTTTACCGCGTGCTAATGGGGCAATAGTTTAGAGTGGTACTGTATGTGCCGAATAACAGGGAACATGAAACAGTTTAAAGGCACCAACAAAAATCTTATCATCAATTGAAGGGCTGAGGGCATAAACTGCCTATGTGTAATTTTCGGCCGTTTTTTTAGTTCGCTTGGATTTGTCCAAATTTTTGCATGTGAACTGCATTTTGATTCAAAAACATTGTCCCGTATTTTTTTTCACCGATTTCGGTTTCGTTTTCGAGAAATAACGTATGCAAAAAAAACACCTAAAACTACACATAGGCAGTTTATGCCCTCAGCCCTTCAATTGTTATAGGCAACAGTAGCACACTCCGACGAAACATCTGGATGCCACTGGTAACCTTGGTGATACTTGAGCAGTTAAAATGAAAATGAAAACAAGAATTGTTATAGGCAACAGTAGCACACTCCGACGAAACATCTGGATGCCACTGGTAACCTTGGTGATAGTTGATCAGTCATAATGAAAATGAAAACAAGAATTGTTAAAGGCAACAGTAGCACACTCCGACGAAACATCTGGATGCCACTGGTAACCTTGGTGATACTTGAGCAGTTAAAATGAAAATGAAAACAAGAATTGTTATAGGCAACAGTAGCACACTCCGACGAAACATCTGGATGCCACTGGTAACCTTGGTGGTAGCTGATCAGTCATAATGAAAATGAAAACAAGAATTGTTAAAGGCAACAGTAACACACTCCGACGAAACATCTGGATGCCACTGGTAACCTTCGTGATACTTGAGCAGTTAAAATGAAAATGAAAACAAGAATTGTTAAAGGCAACAGTAACACACTCCGACGAAACATCTGGATGCCACTGGTAACCTTGGTGATACTTGAGCAGTTAAAATGAAAATGAAAACAAGAATTGTTAAAGGCAACAGTAACACACTCCGACGAAACATCTGGATGCTACTGGTAACCTTGGTGATACTTGAGCAGTTAAAATGAAAATGAAAACAAGAATTGAAGGGCTGAGGGCATAAATTGCCTATGTGTAATTTTCGGCCGTTTTTTTAGTTCGCTTGGATTTGTCCAAATTTTTGCATGTGAACTGCATTTTGATTCAAAAACATTGTCCCGTATTTTTTTTCACCGATTTCGGTTTCGTTTTCGAGAAATAACGTATGCAAAAAAAAACACCTAAAACTACACATAGGCAGTTTATGCCCTCAGCCCTTCAATTGTTATAGGCAACAGTAGCACACTCCGACGAAACATCTGGATGCCACTGGTAACCTTGGTGATACTTGAGCAGTTAAAATGAAAATGAAAACAAGAATTGTTATAGGCAACAGTAGCACACTCCGACGAAACATCTGGATGCCACTGGTAACCTTGGTGATAGTTGATCAGTCATAATGAAATGAAAACAAGAATTGTTAAAGGCAACAGTAACACACTCCGACGAAACATCTGGATGCCACTGGTAACCTTGGTGATACTTGAGCAGTTAAAATGAAAATGAAAACAAGAATTGTTAAAGGCAACAGTAACACACTCCGACGAAACATCTGGATGCCACTGGTAACCTTGGTGATACTTGAGCAGTTAAAATGAAAATGAAAACAAGAATTGTTAAAGGCAACAGTAACACACTCCGACGAAACATCTGGATGCTACTGGTAACCTTGGTGATACTTGAGCAGTTAAAATGAAAATGAAAACAAGAATTGAAGGGCTGAGGGCATAAACTGCCTATGTGTAATTTTCGGCCGTTTTTTTAGTTCGCTTGGATTTGTCCAAATTTTTGCATGTGAACTGCATTTTGATTCAAAAACATTGTCCCGTATTTTTTTTCACCGATTTCGGTTTCGTTTTCGAGAAATAACGTATGCAAAAAAAAAACACCTAAAACTACACATAGGCAGTTTATGCCCTCAGCCCTTCAATTGGTACAGTAAAAAACAACAAACTCTATGTTTCCAGGACGAGATGGTCCTACTTTAAAAGATAGGTTAGTTCAACCCCCAACAGCCAATGCAGACCCACAGATTCCGGATAGACCATGGAGTCGACTAGGAGCAGATCTATTCACTCTTCAGTCTAAGGACTACGTAATCTTGGTGGACTACTACTCTGATTTTGTGGAAGTCAGCCCGCTCAAGGACACCAATTCGACGGCCATAATCAAGTTCATGAAAGTGCAGTTCAGCCGTCACGGTATTCCTGATGTCCTTGTCTCCGTCAATGGCCCACAGTTCACTAGTAGGGAGTTTGCAGAGTTCACAACACAGTGGGAGTTCCAGCATGTGACCTCATCCCCATACCATCCAAAGTCCAACGGAAAAGCTGAGTCAGCCATGAAAATAGTCAAAGGCCTATTCAAGAAAGCCAACAGAGACTACAAAGATCCGTGGCTTAGTCTCTTAGACTACAGAAATACACCTACAGCTGGAATACAGACAAGCCCTGGACAATGTCTTATGTCGAGAAGAACCAAGAACCTAGTTCCCATACCAACAGGTTCCCCAAGGAGTGGCAGATAAAATACAGCAAAAACGCCAGCTAGCAAAAAGCTACCACGACTGAAAGGTGAAGGCGTTGCCTGACCTTCACATTGGTCAAGAAGTATGTCTAGCTCTGACACTAGGACAGTTCCTGGAAAACAGGACCTTGTGTACAGAAGCTCTCCGACAGGTCTTACCTGGTAGAAACAGATGGAGAAGTATCCTGGTGAAACAGGCAAGCCATCAGGCCATTCAAGGAAACCCCAGCTGTTGAAGATGCTAAATAACCAGCTAAGGAAGATGCTATGCAACCAGAATCCCCAACAAAACCAGCCAGTTACACAGCTGCTGCAGCCAGTCCACCAGTACGAAGAACAAGTTCTTGAAATGTAAGGCGACTTTACTAAGTACAGTGCTATTGCATTACTTGAGTATGTAAGGTTCAATTGAATTAGAATACACCATATATATTTAACATGTGTTCCCATGCACAACTTACTGAGCACATATCAGTAACCAGTTGTAGATATACATTCACTGTACCTTCAAGAAGACTGTTTTTTTGTAGCAATTCATGACTAAATGTAGGTTTTATACACTCCAGGGTGTCATACGATTTAATAAGTGGCATGCATGTTATGGTCAGTCAATAAAAATTACAACGGAGTATTTACATGTATTATCAATTTGAGAAAAGATACAGGGGCGAGGCGGACATCATGGCGGATGGTTGCACACTTTCAAGCTCCGATGATAATGAACCTGTGGACGCTGAAATGGAATGGCTTTTACCTAACCTTGAGAGTTCTGATTTACAACATCTTCAATGAAAAGGAGATCGGTTGATCTGGAAGAGTAGTTTGGATTTGTTGAAGAATTTCGTGGAGTGCGACTTACAGCAACAGGGAAAGTGGTCATCGCCTGGCGGGAACATGAAACAGTTTAAAAGCACCAACAATAATCCAGGGACGAGATGGTGCTACTTTAAAGGATAGGTTAGTTCAATTAGTTCAGAACATGCCTGGAATGACAACTAACATGCTGGACTCGAATACACCTACAATTGCCGTACAAACTGAGAGCCAAACAATGTCACCTTCCACGTTGTCTGAAGGCGCTTACACCAGTGGTATTCTACAAATATCAGCCGCCAGAGAAGGACAGGAAAGTTTAATTCCAGAGCGATCATATTCTATCATCAATGCTGATATAGAGGGTCTTAAACTTGATCTACTCATCCTACAGAAAGAGGTAGAAGAAAATGCAAATCTCCTGTCAGCAAATATTCAAAAACAAGAACAACATATGGTAGCCACAGAGGTCATTGATTATAAAACAAGGTGTGATCATTTGTTGTCGACTTTACGCAAAAAAGAAAAGGAGATTGAAGAACTAGACGAAAAATGCCTGGCCTGTGAAAATCGAGCATTGACCTTGGAATAACATAACGATTCATTAAGACTGGCATCAAGGATCATGTGAATTTGGCAACATGGCGGTCGGCCACGTTTTATGGAGCTCTGGCATTTTTTGTGTATTACTGAGTTTGCTTCTTGTTTCCAACCTATCTTTTGCACCTTGGGGAAAACGTTTACAAGTTACCCATCGTGTTGATGATTTCGCTAAAACTGCAACTCAAAATGATGCTGTCTCAAGGAATTTTGTTTTCTTTGCGGCGTTTTTGACAAGACGCCATTTCATCTCTCCGATTCTTCGTAAGGGCTTCACTTCTTCGAGAATTAACTACTACCCTAACTCGGTCGCAAGCTATCAAGTTACTTTACTCCTGAGGAGCGGCGATGTTGAACCAAATCCTGGTCCTTGTGCCACTGACTTACATAATCTCAGTGAGGAGAGAAGCCTAAAGTTCAATGGCCTCTCGACATTTTATGCTAATGCGCGAAGCATCGTGAACAAAAGGAGGAAATCTGAACTTGACATTGCCACCTCGCACTATGATATTATCGCTTTAACAGAAACACATTTGGACAACTCTATCTCCGATAGCGAAATCCTCCCTAACAACTATTTGGTATTTAGACGGGACCGTAAGTCTAATGGACGCCATGGAGGTGGTGTGCTGATCGCTGTGAGGGATCATATCAAAGCCATTCCACGCGAGTCTCTACAGAGTGAATCTGAATTCATTTTTATTGACATTGTATTTCCCAATAATCGTAAAATTACTTTTGGTGTCTTTTACCGACCTCCCAATAATGAAACCAAGCCGCTCGAAGACTTGCAAACTGCTCTTCAAGAAATCGCCCTGAGGAATGACCTGATTATAGTCGGAGATTTCAACCTCAGTGCGTTTGATTGGCAAAACACCCGTGCGCTAAATAATTCAGCAAAAACACTCTGCTGTTGGACATTGTTCACGACAACTTTTTGACTCAGTTAGTAAATAGTCCTACACAAGAGGAGAACATTTTGGACCTAGTTTTGGTATCCGCCCCTGACATTGTTGACAATCTGATCGTTGGGGAACCTTTCTCTGATCATAATGCTATCACCTTCTCAATTCCTCGCTGGCCTTATGAGCACCGCAAGACAAACAAGGTGACTTACTCTTATTCCAAGGCTGACTGGGTCTACCTACGAGAGCTGATTCATTATATCCCTTGGCACTGTGCATTCTTAGAAGATGATATTAATATTATCTGGTCCGCATGGTCTGACCTGTTATTCACTGAAATTGACTAGTGTATTCCGAAGCGGCAAATAAAATCACGGAAGAATGCACCTTGGATTACCAGCGAATTGATTAAGCTATGTAAGAAGAAGAAGAAGCCAAAAAATCTGGACTACAAAACGACTGGAAAACGTATCGTATTATAAACAACTTCTTAAAGAAAGCCTGTAACTCTGCTCGGAGAGAGCATATCAACAAGATATCTGAAGATCTAATGTCTTCTGGAAATCCAAAACCGTTCTGGAGTTTTGTTTCATCTGTACGCAAAGGATCAAACAAACTTACGGCACTGAAAGTGGATGATGTTACCCTGACGGATGACCTGGAGATCGCGGAAAGCATGAATTCTTATTTTTCAACTGTGTTTACGTCAGAAGATTATGGAAATGTCCCTGAGAAACCTTAATCCACATAAGTCCCCGGGGCCTGACCACCTCCCACCGCGTGTATTGAAAGAATGTGCGATTGAAATCGCTGCGGCCTTTTGTTCACTCCTAAACAGATCGTTTTCTACTGGCGAAGTTCCGTATGCCTGGAAGATAGCTAATATTGTTCCCGTCCACAAGAAGGGTAGAAAGGATTACAGAGAAAACTATCGTCAAATCTCGCTCACCTCCATTGCATGTAAAGTTAGTGAGAAGATTGTTAAAGATCGTGTAGTTAACTTCTAACAAGCCCTAAATGTCTTCAACCCAAACCAATTCGGTTTCCTGGAAGGAAAATCAACTCTAACTCAGTTGCTGCGTTGCTTTGATGGCTTGGCATCTTCACAAAATAAATCAAGACCCACCGATGCTATATTTTTAGATTTCTCAAAAGCATTTGACTCTGTGCCTCACGAACAGCTGTTGCTCAAATTAAAATGTCATGGGATAGATGGCTCATTACTTCGTTGGCTTAGAAGCTTTTTGACTGACTGCAAACAACGAGTTGTTGTTCGAGGCACCCACTCATCCTGGTCTTGTGTAACATCGGGGGTTCTCCAAGGTACGATCTTGGGCCCAATTCTATTTCTAATTTATGTCAATGACATATCATCTAATATCTCTTCGACATTAAGGATGTTTGCTGATGACACCAAAGTATACAGAGAACTGTCAAATATAGCAAGGGACAGTGAAGCCCTACAACTTGATGTCAACCAGCTACTATCCTGGGCATCTAAATGACAATTACGCTTCAATCCCGATAAGTGTGAAGTTTTGCGTATAACACATAAATGTGACCCCTCCCTCCCTACATACTAATTGGGTACGAGCCTTAAAAACGTAAAGTGCGTCAAGGATTTGGGCATTATGATTTCTTCGGATTTATCCTGTAGCGAACAGGCCAACGCGACTGTTAATAAGGCTAACAAATTATTGGGTTTGGTTCACAGAACAGTGGGCTCGTCGAATCCTGGCGCGTTCTCTACGTTATACAAATCTCTTGTGCGTCCGGTTCTAGAATATGCTGCCCCGGTCTGGAATCCATATTTGGTTAAAGATGTGCTAGCGTTAGAAAATGTTCAGCGAAGAGCCTCTCGGCTTGCACTTGCACAAAAACATGGTGAGATGGAATATGAAGATCGTTTAAGGAAGCTGAAGTGGCCTACACTCGAAATACGCAGACTGTTTCTTTCTTTAGTTGAATGCTACAAGATCGTATTTGGCAAGAACAAACTAAACTTTGACGATCTCTTTGATTTCAACAAGTGCAATTCAACCCACGCTAACCATCCGTATAAGCTTTATCTTAAGCCAGCAAAGTGTAATCCATATAAATACTCTTTTCCTATCCGAATCGTACAGCACTGGAATAGCCTACCAGGTTCTGTTGTTGAGGCTGGGAGCCTGAGTCGTTTTAAGAGTGCGCTGAAGTGCTTTCTAAACATCTAAATATTTATTATTTATTGTAATTATTGATCATTAGTTATCTAATTTACCTCTTGTAAATAGTTCTTAAGGGATTTACATTGTAATTTATATGTTTTTTTTTTCTTTTTATTCAGGGAAACATTATAGGGTCAACCTCTAGTTTTCCTTTTCAAGATGTTTTATAATTTTGTGCTCCCCCATCTTGAATAAATACGTTATGTATGTATGTATGTAAGGATCATTGTCCAAGAGAAGAATGAACGTGACAGCCGTTCACAAAAGGCAGATGATTGTTGGTCCCTTGTGGAAAACTCCCATGTGGCAAAAAGTATGAAGAATAAACAAAATCAACAGTCAATTCCCAACGATAACATTGATACTCGAAATAGATTTGAGCCCCTTGGGAATAAGGCTCAAGGTAGTTTCATTATTGTGAGCCCAACTCCAAATCACGAAGCTAGTGAAGATAAAAGAAACAAGGTACCAAGTGTGATGCGTTCCCAGACTTCAAACTCTAGAAACTGCATTGATAGAGCAACATGAAACTCAGACAGTGAGAGGAATTATCCAGCTAATCAATTGGCAAAGAGAAAGGAAGTGTTTATAGTTGGTGATTCTATTTTAAAGAACTTTCAGGGACGGAAAATCTCGAGATCTGCAAAAGTCAAAGTTTCCTCATTCCCTGGATGCACTACTATGGACATGAGAGATCACATTAAAGTGCCTATGACAGATTTATTTTCTGGTTAGATTCTACATTAGGTTCTGATGTGAAAAGCGAAAAAATTTTCCTTGTAGCGATTTTCCTTCACCGCGTTTCAGGCCTTTGAAAACGTGAAATTTCACTTCCTGTTGGGTCAAAAACCACGCCAAGAGGGAAACTGGGGATAGTTGTGTTGTGACGTGTCACCAGGAACATATTGACAATCATAACGAAAGAGAAGTGAGAGATTTTCGGGACGATACTCGTCAACAACCGGGAAATTTTAGTCTATTTCCTCTCCAAAGCTCACCAAGTGTAAATAATATGTCAAGCTACCAGGCATCTGTAGAATTTGACTTCAATCAGGAGAGCAGCGATTCTGACTCATCGGAGACAGCGGAGGTGATTGTTGAGTACGATCCTGAAAGTGCAATTCTCGAGGAATCGAATGCATTCGACTCAGAACCAGAAGATCCTTACCTGGATGAGCCATTGGCAGACGACGATTGAATAGCCGAATACAGCAGAGAAGTATACGAGGCCGAACAGAGGAACCAGGCATTACAAAATAGATTTCATAATATCGAAGGTCTGGACTCTTGGTAACCAACTCATAAGAATTTAGCTCAAATCTATTGTAGCTTTGACTGATCGATGTCACGTTTAGAATCGATAACCGATAATTCTTCTTCAGACAAGTGTTTTTATACTTTGGTAGGTGTAAATGTGGGAACTGTTCGCTGGAGCGCTTGCAAAATGCTGGAGAGTGCCTTTGCTGCCAGGAAATAGAGAAATGTGTAGAATCTTTATCAAGTGATGCCGTTTCCTGGGAAGTCGAGACAACTCCACAATGTGTGACAATGCATCCCGGTTTCAACGCCGTTTGTTTGAACCACTGGTCACTGCGTTCTGCTGCAGCAAAATACAAAACGATCGATGGACGAAAATATTGCCAGACTGAATCGGAACAAACGCAAGTAATTTTTTTTTTGGCTGAAGTTTCATTTTGTGGAGGTCTGTATCATTACACCGCTTACCCATTACACATATCACAAGAATCACATCCGGTTTCTCGCTCGTTATTGTATTCATACAACTATGATTTGTTTACGGTAAGCTTGCTTAGAGCTATCTTTATGAATGTTTGATTTTATTCATTTCCTCCAATGCTTCTTGTTCTTGTGTATTTCCTTAAAATGATATTTTTAAAATCTATATTTTCTGTACGAGTAATAATTGCCATTGCAATTTTTATCCCAACATGCCAGAAATCCCCCCCTCTCCTCCAAAACCTAATGTTATTTTTATTCGTTTTTTGAAGGTTTTTGCGTGGGATAGCCTACAGAGAGTTCACACAACTGATCCATGGATTTTTGGGTGGAAAAAGAATTCCGTTACCTGCATGTGCATACAATAAAATAAGAAGGGAATATGCAGCTGAGGATGAAAATTTTAAAGGCTTTGAGGACACTGAATGATAGTTTACCTTACAAATGACACAAACATTTAATCATTGTTTCCATAGTAAATACATTTATATATTCAATTAATTTTATTTAAAAAAAAATTTAATGTTCTTAAAATCATGCACAGCTGAACCCTGCTATATCAAATACAGAAGTGGGTAAAAGGGTTTTTTGAACATTATGTAATTCCAGAAAATATCCATACCTCCCACACGGAAGGAATTTTTTCTAAGACCCCGCCCCACTCCTCTGGAAGTTCCAATTAAGCTTCAAACGTCTGTTAAATTTTTTGGCCTTACAAAACCCCTCACCCCCAGGAAATTCTAATCCCTTTTGTAGGGGGAGTATGGATATTTTCTTGGAACTGTACATCGTGATAAAAGAACATTGTACCCACAGAATTTATGGAGCCGATTAATATTAGCGACTTACTACCTGACTAGAGGTATAGTGTATATTCAAGCAAACATCTTCCCATTCATTTTTATGAATAATTTGACATAAAAATATAAAAAATATTAAAGAGTAATTCAGGGCACGTAAGACCCTTCACTGTCAAATAGAAAAAAAAATACACTTCAATGTACATAGCACTGTTCTTAGTTGGAAAATACTTGTTTCAGTTAGAGCCAATCAACTTCACTGTTGTAGCTAGCCATTAACAAAAAAAAAACTCTGAAGAGGGAAAAAAGTATTGTGACTTGGCAAGGTAGATTATTCATTGTAAATGTAGTTTCATTTTTGTACAAACAGTGCACTAAAGGCTTTTAATACTGTTCTCTAAATAAAATGACAAATAAAACAGTCAATGAGTTTTTCTCGTCCTGATCTCAGTTCCAGATCTGGTGCACTATTTTTCCTGGTTCTTGGACAGTCAAGAAGAAGGTGATGGCCGTTTAATAGTCTCTTGCAGACAGTACACTTTCTGGGTCTGCTTGATCTGCTGGAAGACTGTGCAGCTGCAGATGCTTCTTGAGCAAGGACTTCCGACACTGCAAAAACACAAATACTATTAATATTAGTAATAATAATAATAATAATAATAATGATAATAATGATAACAACAATAATATAAATACTACTACTACTACTACTAATACTAATACTTATCATAATCATAATAACAATAATAATAATATTAATATTAGTTTTAATAATAACAAGGGGTGACAATGGTAATTTATGTGATTAAATGATGTAATGAATGAACTTCACTGAGAGCTTCTTCCATGATATTGAAGGTTGTTCAAGGGCTTGGGATTAGGGCATTGACAACATACAAGGAGTTGTTGGAGGTGCATTGACCACTGCCATTTTTTGCCTGACATCCCTCCTTTCCAATGCTGCTTTTCTATCTTCCTTCTCTAACATAGTGTTCATGGGGGGTGGAGCTTTATTCTGCAGTTCTTTGCGGCATCGGCTAGCGTATGTTTACTTTCAGCTTCCAAATAGATCTGGTATAACTCTTCTACATAATCTGAACGTGACAGTAAAGAAAATGATCAGCCTGTTACTTATTTGGGAGAAAAGCTGAAAAGAAATATAAATGATGAACATAAAAGAAAGAATTTAATGCAAGTAGTTGGTTCAGGGTTTCTAAAAGGTCTAACTCAAATGCAAAACACAGCAGCATGCTCTAGTAATTAGTCACCCTCAAGCACACCTGAGAGTGGGCACTGAACAGAGTTCCCACAGTACTTATTGCACCATTATAATAGTATACACCTTATTCCAAAATGGCCGCCATTTTAGTATTATTTTGTTTACTTGCAAATTAGCCTGTGTTGCCTTGTTCGAGGGAAAATATTCTTTTTAATTTTGAGTTTAGGAACAAGGCAACAAGGGCCAATTTGCAAGTAAACAACAGAATACAAAAGAAAATACATGAACTTCATGATGGCATTCCTGACCCATTTACATGTACATTGGCTTTCTTTATTCTTTCCACTACCACTAACTACATAATGTGCAAATTTGTTATAACTGCTCTACATAACATTCAACCATTGTGACTTCTCAGTGTGTCAGTTTTCAGCTGTTGTTATTTGCAATGGTGTATCTCACCAAAATTCTGTTCAATCCCGACATCTCACAGTAGCCTCCCCATCTTTAAACTTTGGGTAAATTACATAAATTTACTCTGAGCCATCAGCTTTCTTCTTAGTATCCCGCAATAAGTTGAAATTAAAATGAACTTAACTTAACTTACCATGTGTCTTTCTCTCTTTGTCATCGCTTTTTCAGCTTTCTCCGGCCAGTGGATCGATGGTATCACACTTACGCCGATATCGTCCCTTTTAACTCGCCTGAAGTGGGTAAAATCATCGGCTGTGAAATGCGCCGAACAAACCTCGGAGTACTGGCTTGGAGTCCACTTATTCCTGGTTTTTGACACAAAAGCCTCTGGGTTTCCATCGTTGTAAAATGGGATGGGATGTAATGAGATTTGCTTTTCTTTGTCTTTAACATTTCCACATCCATAAACAACACATCGGTGGACCATCTTCCAACAGATACTTGCAGTGTCGACAAGGGAAAATATGGCGGCAACAGGCAATGTGTTCCCAGTGACATGTCACAACACAACTATCCCCAGTTTCACTCTAGCCTGCGTAACAGCGTTTCCTTTCCTTTTCCAGGTGGAGATTGAACAAGTGAGCGATAAAGCGGGAGAGCGCCTGGGGTGAGCAAAACATTAGGGAGAAGTGGGGACGAGGCGAGCGAGAAGGGGGTGGGGAGGAAAGGAATCGCCTGCAATCAATCCCAAACATTTTACTGAACTCCATTCGCCCACGAACGGGGAGCAATAGCGCAATTTGATTGGTTAGTAGCCCGTCAATCAAAAATTTGACATTCCTGCATAATCCACATCCGGAATACAAAACAAGAAACAAAATTAAAAATATGGCCGAGTCCGTGGAAGGTTTCGAATTTTCTCTTCAGGAAATGTTAAAAGATCTTTCGAAAAACGGTAAACAGATTGATCTCAAACCGGAGCAAGGAGCTGCCATAAAGAGTTTAGTCCATGGACAGGATGTCCTCGCAATTTTGCTTCCTGGTTTTGGCAAAACCCCTATCTATCAAATACTCGTGGGAGTTAAGAAGATGTCTAAAGATTGTGCCTGTGTTCTGGTGATCTGTCCGCTTCGAAGCTTGATTGAAGACCAGATAAAGGAGGCGAAATCCATGGGCCTCACAGCGAATTCATTGCCAGAAGCTTCCCTTGCAGAAGTGCGAGTAGGTAAATTCCAGTTATTGTTCTCGTCCGCTGAAAATGCACTGGACAGAGTTCCTTGAAATCTTAAAAAAGAATTCGAAATTCCAAAGCTCTCTTGCCGCAATCGTCGTTGACGAGTCGCATACAGTGGAGACCTGGACTGGAAAGAGGTATATTATCAAGCTATGGTAGTAACCTTTGCCACCTATTTGTTTAGGGAGCGAGAGTTTAACAACATCCTCTCGTTCACAGCGGTTTCGGTTTAGATATTTTTGTCCATTACCAGCTCCTACACTGTATTTTTTCATTTACAGGAATAAGAAGCAAGGAAAGCAAAGTGCTTCTGCATTCCAAGAAGCATTTGGAAGGCTGTCCATGTTGCGATCCTTTTTTAAGCAAGGTGAGGAAAAAATTTCGTCAGGATGGTATTATAATTTGTGTTTGGACCTCATCGACCTTTCGTATCTACGCTACAGTGTGGTTCTTATATGCCGGTTTTCACTGGATAAATACTTATAATTATTCTTTTTCATGTGAGCAGTATAAGGTACTCCAGGTTTCTTCCTTGTCGTTACCCATAAAGAAATTGAGTGAAATAATCTGCTCATGCTAGCATTAGAGTATTAATATTAACTGTTAGTATATACCACACAAGTGGACAGTACTTTTTGGGCACACTGATTGGCTAGCTTGGAGGTCATTAGCCAAGTGCTATTCACATCCGAGGAGCCAAAGGAAAACAAAATGGCTTTTGTCGGTATATTGTCACAAAGAAAGTTACTCTTTGGTCTGCTAGTTATTCAGCTTTTGTGGTATATACTGAAACAATTATTCACCTCAGTGTCGGTGAAAATGGTGGGTATTTACCTCCAGTTCGGTGAATAATATTGTTAACTGCTGCTTTACTTTAGGGACACCCACTGCAGCACTTACTGGAACAGCTGACCATAGCACACAGGCCACCATAAAAACGTTACTTTGCCTTCAACCAGATGCTCTTACTGTCTTTGTGAGCCCCAACAGAGAAAATTTGCGGTTTTCAGTCAAGAAAGTGAAAAGGGGCGAAATGTTCCAGCAGCTGCAATGGCTAGTAGATTTGGTGTTGAATAAAGGTGAACAGTGTCCCAAAACCATAATCTTCTGTAACACCTTAAATGAAATTGCCAGTGTTGTTAATTACCTGATGATGAAGCTTGGCAGTGCAATTTACTCTGGAGACAAGGAAAACAAGAACTGTCTGATTGGGATCTACCATTCAAATTCCTGGCCAGCAATAAAGAAAGATTGGTGGCATCATTTAAAGAAAATGGAGTGAAGCGTATTGTGGTTGCTACAAGTGCGCTCAGCATGGGTATAAACTTTCCCGACATACGTTATGTTATTAACTGGGGTCCAGCAAGAACCATCCTAGATCAGCTACAGCAAGCGGGGAGAGTTGGAAGGGATGGTTTGCAATCCCACATCATGGTCTTTTATCATGGGCAGCAACTTGGCCCCTGTGAAAAACAGGTCAAGGAGTTTGTACGTGCTCAAGGTTGCTATAGGGTATCTGCATTCCAATCTCTGGACAATTCGATTGTGCCACAGCAGCCACTTCATGGCTGCTGCAGCTACTGCAGCTCAAATTGTCAATGTGGTGGTACTAAATGTGACGGTGAAATTTTGCCATTTGAAATAGTTAGTGAAAGTTGTGAAGTGGAGGAACATTCTTACAAGAGGTCAGTTACCTCAGATGACAAACAAGATGTAAAGATTGCATTGATGGAAGTTCTAAGTCAATCAATTGAACTGTGCTCAATAGACAGCACTTCTACACATGGCTTTTCACCTCAACTCGTGGATGACATTTCCAACAATTGTGCCACAATGTTTTCTGTTAAAGACATAACAGAAAACTTTCCTGTTTTTTCTTTGAAGGACGCAATAAAAATTTTAGAGGTGATACAAGAGATTTTCTTGGACATTCCTAATATTGAGGACACCATTGCTTTCTTCAACAACAAGGAGCAATTCCCAACTTTATTGCCTTTAGATGTAAATAATTTGGACTTTGACATTGATTTTTCAGACTCTTCTTCTGACAGTGGCAGTGACCAGTGCAATTAAATTGTTAAGTTATTTTTGCAATATCATAATAATAACGTTAATCATGTGTATAGGAACGGTATTTATTAGCAAGCCCTTATTCTCGTTTGTATTACATCTAAGTTCAGTTCTTTAAATTGTATCATGTACAATAAATTATTTATGAAAGTTTCATGTAAAAAGAATTGTTATTTCAGTCAGCTGTCTCTATGGGGTTGCTCTGTCAACTACAGTTAACCTGTAATAATAAGTACACCATATACCTCTCAACCATGAATGCCCTGAAATCATAGTATACTGATGGATCCTTCATAATCTTGAACTTATGGCATGAAAAACACAGGCAGAACAATAGAGGGTTAAGAAAAAGTTGGTTTTCCATTTTCCCTGTAACGTGACCCTCACCTATTTAATTTCAGTTACTGTAGCTGTTACACTATCACTACAAAATGGACTAGTCTTTTTCTTGATAAATTGACCCCCAGAGCTGAAGATGCTCTTTCATCCACTTATGAAGGTCTCGGAAATCAAGCTTCTTTAAGAGATTTCTTTCAAATTTAGGAAATGATGGACATCCCTTTACCTTCCTGCTTATGGAAGGCCTCAGCCTCCATCAAGTCACTTGTTATCTGCTCAACTGCTTCCACTTCCTTAGGGGATGCCCTGTGGCTGGTCCGCTTATCTTTATTGCAGTCACGATCAACAGAGGTCTGTATTAACCTCATGGACTCCAGGCAGCCTGCAGTGCGTTCAGCATTATCTTCATCTAGAGTTGGTCCCAGTGCAACCCAGGTGACCTTGAGATCTTTGTTTTGAAATTCTTTTTCAAGATCTAAGGGTATATGCTTCCCCTTACCTCCACTCCTATTGAAAAATCGGTTCCACTTAAGTCTAAAAGCTTGGAACTTGGAAAGGATTGCAATGCACTTAACTAAGTAAAGAAGCACAATGGAGGCATATTTGAAATGGCCATTACACTTGTAGATTGAAAGAGCTAATTTATAGAAGTTAAATAACCTGTGGCCATCTCCCTATTTGATAGCATCACTGAACTCGAACAATATGAAACCAAAAGCAAGTTTTGCACTGTGATAATTAAATAAAAAATCTTCATTTGAATCTTAGGTGGTCCATCACTGGCTTCATCCTCAAAGGCTTTTTGATGCTGCTGAAGTTCATGCCTAGAACAAAAACTTCAAGTCATTGTTCATTCAATTATCTCAGTAAACAGAGAGTCTTAGGAAATTCTGCTATCAGCTTGCTGATGAAATCAATGTTATAATCAAAACCACTGCTGATATTTTACATTACTTTAAAACTTTAAGAAGTACTTAGCAGCACGAGATTGACCTTTGGTAATCACTTTCTCAATTTTTACAACCTTTTCCTTCTGTTTTGATGCTGCCAGGAAAATTTTATCCTGATCACTTACATAGTTGAAATATTTAAGCCAAGGAAATAAAAATTCCAACCTGAATTGAAATGTTTGATTGAAGGACTGAAACTGTTTGCCTGACAGAATGACAGAAATCATGTAACAGATGAAATTAATTTTTACTTTTCTGAAACAATATTTTAGTATTTTTAAATCAAAGATGGGTACAATCTTTGTCAGGATACCTCTTTCTGGTTTGCTTTGTCTTGAAAACCTCTCCGCATCTTATGCGGTAAAAGAAATAGCCTAGTTGATCTCTATCATCATGACCACTATCAAAGGACAAATTGTGCGATGAAACTTCATGCCTGTAGATAAAAGCATTAATGTATGTGTTATGAATCAAGGATTGTTATTGATAAAAATCTATTTCAGAGTTACAGTGCAGGACTCCTTGAGGTCTCCTCACAATTTAGCATTTAAAGGTATTTCGAAGAATTATGAAACAAGGATTCCACTGGTCTTAAATTAACAATAAGGCACTTTGTGATATTTAACACAAGTAAAGTTAATACATGCTCTGCAACAATGGGGTAAAAAATTGTTATTAGTTTACTAATAGTACTTCCTGGAAAATAGCTGTGAAAAATGACATATCTTGAGTTAAGTATTGTACTGTAAAGTTTGTAAAATGTATAAGAAAAACACTTTTTTACGTTACTCGTCCAGAGTGATAGGCGTATGTTCTATCACAACTTTCAAAGCGGCACTTAAAAGGAGCTTCCCGCATTGCATTATCAAGCTGTTGGGTTTGGTCCACCAGAGCATTGACTTCTCTACTGTCAAACACAAACTTCTTGACAAGTTGCTGACAAATCTCTATCAGCCACTTTCCCCTGCTTGCCTTCAGTTCCGACATGTCTGGTAGGTTAATTTGGGGTATATCTAAAAAAAGCAACAGCAGCTCATATGTTCACAATGAAGATATTCAAGAAAATACCCATAGCCCAACATGGTGGCATCAGTGTTTTATCCACTTCTTACTTCAATTCCCATAAAGACGTCTCAAATTGATCTTGGAATTCAAACATGTAACCTGTGTTGACATTTACAACTCATTAATATTTACCACTGTCAAATTTTTAGGGTTCATATATAGAAAACACAACATTGTCTAATTTAAAAACCTAGTATCCAGTCATGAATGGATGGGACACAAAGAAGAAAAATGGATATCACACGTTCTGTGTCCTTAACTAACGTCAGTATCTGCACAATGTTTTATCACAGAGATGTCAAACCTTTGATAGTTTTCATCCCTGTCATCTCCATGAAAGCTGCACACACATGGGCTTCAAACTCTCTCGCATGGAACTCACTGTATTCATTATAGTGGTTCTCTACACCTTTAACAGCATTGGTTTTTCCCGTTCGGTTCATGCTCGCTCGTGTCGTACCTTTCTCAGCAACAGAAGAATGGTCAACAAATGTATTAAATTCAGTCTGCAGTACAAACAATGTAACAAGTCATTAAACTTCATAAATGTACATCAAACAAAAGAAAAGAACTAGCCTAAATGATTTCCTCTTCAACAGAGGTCAAGGACCCATTCCACTTGATATTATCTCATTACTGGTTGAAATAGTTACGTACTGATTAATGAACATCTATTTCCTCAGAATTCAATGCAAGAAGGGAGGAGTTGTAAAAATATATTCTATTAATATTCGAAATATTTCCTCTTTGCAGTCATGCTTTTTTGTTACTTTTTGCAAGTGATAAAAAGCCATTCACCTTGTAAAGTGTCATTTTTGCATGCCAGTCAGCATGTTCATGACCAATGCCTTCCAGTCGTTCGTATTCATCTTGTCCATCTCTGAAGGTCCATGCAGTATTTCTGGCTCTCTCCTCAAACAGTTGATCCCCATGGAGAGGGACACTTTCAAGAATGACCTTTTTGGTTTCTGTCACAAGGCAAGGAACAAATTTCTCTTGATTGTGTACAAGGAGCTGTGCCATGTCACCAGCAACATTGGGATTGAGAAATTCCATTGACAACATGCACTGAAAAATGAAAAGTTGATTTACAAGAAAGCCAATGTTTCTTCAAAACTAGAAAAAAGCAAAAAAGTTCTAAAAGGACCGATCCTTGCTTCTCCCATAAGGGAGGGTGGGTGGTGGGGTGTGGAAGGTGGGGCCATTCATACATTCAGATTTGTTAATGTGTGGAAGATTCAGTTGTGCAAATTGACTACACCTTACACCCTTGGTTATTGAGGTATGGTGAAAATGGAAATAATTTAAAAAAATCAAATATTTTGCGTAACAATATTAAAATGTTACCCAAAAACATCATATGGCATGAACATCTTACAGTGTCAGATTTCTTGGACATTTCTTCGGAGTACTCATGGGGAATGTGACGAATTACCACATCATTCATACATTTCAGAGAAGGTAGGTACTTTGTGATTATTCTACTTGCAAGGATAGCCCAATTTTGAAGAAAATTGGCTTGTACATCTTTATCAGGCAGTAACTCGATGAGTTGGACATCATCCACATCCTTTTGACTTGCATGCTTCTCAAGGGTGGGGTCTTGCACCCTATCTAGGATTGCGTACTGGTGGGTCCAGTGAATTGAACGGTTTGTGTGTTCCTTACTTTGTATTCTGGCATGTGTCTCATGATCAATGTTATCACCAACCAGTCTGTCAAAAAAATAGAAAATGTATACCATTAATAGTGTGACAGCAGTGGTATTTACACATTCTAAATTATTAAATGGCAGTCTTTTTAAATTTACCTTTAAAAGTAATCATCACCTTTTCGCTTTATTATTACTATTATTATATGCAGTTAAAATCTTATGTCTGCTATGCAGGGCACAAGAACACAGGGCACGTAGCATAACGTAAGCGTTCGAGTGAAAGATAATAAATCCTTAAGATAAACTTACTGTTTTATTATTATCATCATAATCATCATCATTATTATCGTTATCATCATCATCATCAATGCATGCCATAATTTCCCTAGTTACACACCTAGTTACAGTTGGTATAAGGAAATCCAAAATTAGAACACCATCATTATTATTTAAGCTTACTTGTACAGTGGTAGTATCGCAGTTTCCAAATTTGTAAGGACCTCGTGAAGACTTATTGCTTGGGAGAGCATCTCCTCTCTTTCCTTTCGCATCATTTATCAATTTTTGCAGCTGTGCATATGTTTCAGGAGTAAAATAGTCATATTTCTTCAAGCTATTCTCCGACAAATCGACTTCCATTTCATAGTCCATAGCATCACTGGATTCGCCACTTGGAGGAATATTTTGCTTTCTCGCAACCTCCTTACATAGCAGAAGAGTGCCCCTGTTGTCTTCGATGTTTTCCATACTGTAAC
>JAEMWC010001306.1:62500-65000 GCA_016490735.1 Pachyseris speciosa
AGCAATTTCGGTTTTTGACTGGGATATATCATAGGCATTGTAGTAGATAAGTGCCTTCGAGGGAAGGCCATCTCTTCCACAACATCCAGCTTCCTGAAAATATTCCTCCATTTTATAAGGAACACCAATGTGTATTACCTTTCTGATATTCTGTATGTCTATACAAATGCCAAAAGCAACAGTAACAAAGAGAATTCTTAGCTTGGAGGTGCCGCTTGCCAGCTCTGCTATAATTCTCTGACGTTCATGATTTGGGTATTGAGCGTTAAACAATGTGAACATGCGATTCTTTGCAATAGGTTGAGCATCAGGTGGTTCATACTGTTCTGTACCTAGCATCTCACTGAAATACATGTAACAATCGAATATGGTTTCCAAATTGGAATAAACAAGTGTCAGTGGAAATTCTTGTCGCTCCTGTTTTAGCTGCTGCATGAGAGGTTCTATAATTTCTTAGCATCACTAGTTGACTTTCTTGTGTATGATGCAAAATAGATGTTTTCTCGATCTGGATTGATTTTGATTATTGTTGGCAGTTAGCAGTGGCGGTAAGTCCTACAGTGGGCACTTGAGGGAAGTAGTTTCCTAGGACTCCAAGTTTTGCATGTGCTGGACGAAGTCTTTCCTGTTTGAGCAACAAATAATACAGAAAATAGTGTCAAACACAGCACAACCCTCCACCAAACACTTGAACTGTATAAATCTTCAATTGACCCTGTGAGACATGGATTCACTTGCACTGGACTACAAATGTAGATTACTTGGATGAAGCCATAGCTCCCAGCCCTCCCAGATTATTTTTGAGTCTCCAGATTTTTCATCTTACTTCCCTGTCTCCTAGGGAAGTGCAAGACGAAACGGAAATTGCAGAGGAGGTCTCTTTGTGAGGGTCTGAACAACTTTTATTTCATACCATTAGCCAAAGCAATAAGCATGTTTTCCCTTTTCCCTACTCTGTAGCACTCCCATTGTACCTACAAATAGACCTCCTCCTCTTAAAAAAATGTTCACAAAACACCTATTCCCTACACGCTAGCCACATTTTAGTTTCTGCACAGAACAAAGGTTTAGCCAGTCATTAATTTGAAAGAAAACCACACACGTACATGTAGAGGGTTTGAAATAAAACATTTAGGAGAGGTGATAGGATTGCTCCTGAGAAGGCGCAAAAATGACACCCAGACTTCAGGCATTACCACAGGTACCCCAAAGCTCACGAGTGTGTTGCGTAAAACTGTCAGTATAGAATAATCAATTGTGAAATTGATTTCCGTTACTTTATATGTAAATATTATTTTTCTTATTATTTTTAAGAAAGGAAAAGAGACAGGCTGAGTTTGACATGTGATTTTTACTTTCCCTTGAGGTAGTTTTCATGGAAATGGACGCAATGGAGATCGAACGTTCTTGTATTTGGAGGGTTTAGACTTTAACGAAGCGAAAAAAACAACATTTGAATGAGTCCCTAAATCACAAATTTATAGGTGTTGCAAAATTTCACTGAGAACGAGTTCACGTGAGTTTCGTTCTACTGTGCACAAATTTTTCGCTGACATTTCGTTTTTTCGAAATTTCGAATGGCTCATTTTCGAAATTTCGCTGAGATTTCGTTCTATTTACTGCGAATTTTCGATATTTAGCTTGTTCGAAAAATTGCTCCCTTGATTTTTCGATGTCATGTTCAAAATTTTGCAATCATACCAAATTTCGCATGTCTAATGTGCGAAATTTCGAACGAAAAATCAGCGAAGTTTCGATGAGAACAAAGTGTGAATTTTGACGAAATTTGAACTTGACAAGGAGAATCAGGTGCATATTTTTGCCCTGTTAAAGAAGCCATCCACCTTTTGCAACCTACAGACGTTGGTCTTTTTGGTTCGATGAAGCAGACATGATATAAAACTGTATTAGTGCCTTTAGAGTGGCTTCAGCTTACTTGATCACATTAATTTGTGAAGTATCCTTGTCACTGCAGCCACATCCCACAAGCTTTACGTTTTCATTGCTTGTTTTATGGATATGTGGGTACTTGAGCCTGAGCATTAGCTATGCCATGCTGACGAGGCCTAACAAGGCCGAAACAGCTGTCCATGGCTGCTAATGCTTGGGCTTAATCTTTGCTTTGGTAGATTTAAGGGATAATGCCCGCTACCTTGTGGCCTTAGTGCCTTTAGAGTGGCTTCACCTTACTTGATCACATTAATTTGTGAGGTATCCTTGTCACTCCAGCCACATCCCACAAGCTTTACGTTTTCATGGTATGAAACTGTCAGTCACTTCTTCCAGAGACATCCTTTTATGGATATTACTAAAAAGAACTTCTGCAGTGTCTTGAAATCCACCTGGGGTGAAGTAATACTTCCATCTACACTTAGTCCGGAATTTATCCTGTTTGCCGAGACCAGATCACCGATGACCAAGTAAGATCATCCCTAGTATATTCCTACATTAACCAAAGTACGCATACTCCTTTGTATCAGGCCTCGGAAGCTTCGCTACC
>JAEMWC010001306.1:70000-90000 GCA_016490735.1 Pachyseris speciosa
AAAATCAAGAACTACTTAAAAGATACTCCGGAAGGTGAATTTTCAACTGATAACATGGAAAAGCAAAACATTTCTCTCAGAAAATTCTTAAATTTTGGATCCACTTGTATAGCGCCCGGATTGTGTGGTTGGAAAACAAAGTGATTTAACGCTTCAAAGGCTTGTTCACTTTACCACGGCATCTTGCAGCTCACCATGAAAGTTCACTTAACAATTCACCGACATTAATTGGAGGAACGAGTAGCTCAAACTTGGTGGAAGAAGTTCTTTCTTTGGACAAACCATTTGCTATTTTTGTAGATACATGTTTTTACTTTAGTGGATTGATGCACATTTTGTAGTCGTAGAAAGCTCAACAACACAGGTAACTAATAATAAATTGAAGCTTAGCATTTGAGGTTTAATCATTATTACCTTTGTTCAGGAATGAAACTCGTATTTTTGTCTCAACTGCATATAAATAACAAGCTATTCGTTTTGGACACAAAGAAGTAGCTAGCCGAATTGTTTGTTTGTTGTTTTGCAAGCAAATGAGTGTTTTCCTCCACTTGGCTGACTGACTGTACATGTTTTTCGATGTCAGTGTTTCTATAGTGTTAAGAACTGAAAGAAACGTTTGCCCTTATGTTATTAGCAGGTAATCGCAATGAGTCCTAGTAAAGTATCTCTCATGCGCGATGAGGGCAATTTCAGCAAATTTCTGAAAACACAAGTGATATTAATCCTTAATTTTGCTTGGCCCTATGCGATTACCTATCCAAACTATCAGGATTGTTTTCCTTTTTCTCTTTTCTATGACATGTAAGCTTATGTCTAAGCTTAACATACTACGAAATATGTTTGTTAAGCCCCGGCTAAAAGATCAAACATTTTCATCCAACATCATGTTTGTCACATACAACGTTTGGTGGCAAAACGCGTAACAATGTTTGACCGAACAGCGGACCAAGTGAGTCCAAAAAGTGATTTTGGCATATTACCACTGAAATTTTCGACGTTATGTGGTTTATTTGGTTGCTTTTTACCATTTGTGTACGAGTTGTTTGTTGGGGTGGCTAAATGATCAAACATTTGTTCGTAATACGAAATTTTGGAGAAACTGGCATGATCAAACATGGAAAGCCATTTTATGCATTATTGTGAAAAATGGATAAACGTTCACACATGCTCTTCCAATGATGTTGATCGTTCTTACATTACTAAATTTGTTTTCGAACAAATGCATGCATTGACTGTTTTGAGGTTTTTGAGCCACAGGCAATTCCTGTTGACTGCTCTAAACATATAATATTGGCGCAAGGAAAGCCATGCAGTGTTGCTCAATACCAGTAAAAACTAATAATTGTGGAGCTCCGCTTTTAGGCTTGGCTAAATCTATATATTATAGATTCACAGGATTCGAGTCTAAGAACATTTGTTGTCAATTTCTCGCTTTGATTCAGGAACTGCTACAGATCAACTCTCTCAAGGGGGTCAGTTGTGAAACTGCACAAATTCTCGAGTAGGAAAAGTTCATTTCACCATCTTTCTTATCTACTACTGGGTGCATCGTCTACTGGCTCATCCCAGTTGTCAGTGTGGCAGATGTCTTGCAATATCTTCCTTCTGACAAGAACTACAGGAGAGATGAAACCCAGGAGATCATAAATTGAACTATTTGTTGATAGGATGCCTCTGCGCGTACAAGGCTTGTCCTTTAGAATGATCCTGAAGTTGAACATATCTGATTCGACGCACCAAATAACTCCCAATGCTCTCTCAATGGGTGACTTGTCTTGGCCCAGTATCAGGTTGTTCACGTTTTCTGCTCTATGTTCTTGAGGAATTGAATATATGATGCGTTTTGAGTTGCCCACTAACTCAGTTAAGTTGAATCCTTCATTTCCACAGACTGCCTTGACATCTTTCGCTACTCTGATAATCTCATCTTCAGTGCTGGCCACAACGAAGTATGTACACTTGAGGGGTTTCCGTAGGGGTGTGCACCATGACTAGAAGATACAATGTTCGTAGGGGTTTCACAGAAAACTGTCGTACTTCCTGAGGTACATGCAGTCAAAGGACTTGTGTAAGGAGGGACTTTCTGTCCACCAAGATGACTTGCTTGGGTGGGCTTTGAAGCAGATTCTAAACTTGAAAAGGTAACTGATGGGGTTGTGCTAGTGACACTACCGAAGCTACTGTCATCACTGATGCTGGTGTAATCTCGGTCGTGATAATTGCATCTTTGAAAAGTACCATCTGCAAGCACACTAGACACTGGAAATATTGGAAGGCCTTGTGTCTTCACAGGTGTGGAAAATAGCTCTTCATTGTTTATTTGTTCGTAAATTCTTTCTTCTTCTTTTACGTGGGCTAGACTTTTCTTTAGCTCCAACTGCTACACTCCCATTTTCAGCGCTTGCTTTTCCTTCAGAAAGGCTGCTTCAATTTCCAAGGTAGCAATCCTGGTCTTGGCTTCCACAAGGTTCGTTTTAGATGAGACTGAAGATGAAGTCGAGTGTTTAGAGTGATTAGAGTTCCTTGAGCGATGGGATCCATTAGAAACAACAGAGTTCGCTTCAACTGACTTATGTTCCTTTGCCTTACATAATTTCATAAACTAACTGTTTAAATTTGAAAATGTGACAGTCGGAAGATTCAAGGCACAAATTAGCACTGACCATATCTGATTCATTCTCCACAGGGTCAAGATAATTATCCTAAGCATCTTGCAGTTTACCAAGCAAGTTATTCACGCCAGGTCAGAAAGCACAGCTCGAGGGCAATTTGGCACCCACTTGCATTGCTGCCTCTATTTCAGCAGTTTCCTTACAAAACAATACCTCTGTTTACAAAATGGTGGCCGATAGAGAGATTGCCGGGGCTCTTGTAGCCCTTTGTCCTTTGCGATTAAAAGTAGAAAACCTCTTCCAGTTTGAAGAAGAAGTGAAGGACACAACTGGCTCTATTTTCCAGAGACACCGTGCTGGCCAGAATGTGTTTGAAATAGTTCGCCGTTCACGATTGGAAGTTGGAGTTGTAATCGAGGAGGAAATCTCAATTTGGTTGAAAGCTGTCTATAGATGCCTAAAAGCCCGCACGAGAGCTTGGAATCCATGGACAGTGATCTTTGCAAGAGACATGCCAGAGAAAATTTTTCTCTTTCCTTGAAGCTGTAAAGAATGCACCCTCTGCCTTTGGCGTTTCATATACAGAAACTAATGTGGCGTATACTATTTATAAAAAAACAAAAAAAAAAAGTATGCTATTTCTTACTCCAAAGAGAGTAGACTGTTACGGGATTTTTCAAAGTTGATTCAGTGTATGCGAGAATCCGTGATGGCCTTCTTCTGGAGGGAGACTAAACCACCTAGGAAAGGAAAAGCCAAGATTACGGTCACTGCAGATAAACCGTTTGTTCTGACGTACTTGAAGACGAAACAACAAGTGTTGATTAATTGTCATTACACATTTACCAATGAACACGGGTATTTATTTGAAGCTTAACGGGAAAACATTTTATGGCTCACTGAAACTGAATGCCCAACTGTAAGTGTAAAATACATGGGCTTCTTGCAGCTTTTTCAGCCCAGTTGCTGAAACCTAGCCAGGCTGAAATTTCAGATGTGTGCAAAAAAGAGCTCTAATTGACATCTTATGGCTAATAGATTCTCTTTCCATTCACCTTACATGTGCTTATGAAACAAAGGGAGAGCTTGACATTACTACTAATGACCAGTTGATAATTATAATCTTTATTGCAACAATAACAGCATGTGAATAAGAACAATGCCATACAAAACATTGTGTTAACATCAACGATTTAATATATAACTGATAGCTATGAGAGCTAAGTGCCATTAACAATTACTGTAACAAGAAAATTTTGTTGTGGTTTCTCTATTCTTTGAACTGTTACAGCAATGCACTGACACAACAGTGAATAGTACCAATTTTATGTACTCTACTTTCACATTTGTACCCATTGGTCCACTATCATTTGTCTTATACGGGCTTTTAGGTGTCTATACCCAAACACATTCTGGCCAGTATGGTTATCTCACTATGAGCTGGCATTCTGTAAACCTGGCAAAACTTTTCCTTGTTCAATACTTCCTTGAATTGCATCCATCAAGGGGTCACCACAGAAAGTACACTTGCTGTCCCCAGGGTCCCTCTTCTCTAGGTTACAGTAACAGTAATTAGGGTCTTGAAAAACCCTTGATGGAATGTAAACAGCACTATGCTTATATGCATTTGGCTGAAATCCCTGCTCTGGCAACCAAATCAACATAATGAATTCATGTTTAAAGATTTCTGGCCATCGCCACTGAAAAGTAGTATTTTCACTGAGCTTCTTAAGTGTTATGTGTTTCGCCTCCTTACCCTCCATGGTCACAATTCCCAGCCCCTGCCCATATTTCTCGTAAACAGCTTGTGCATGGTTGGGTACAATGTGCCCCATGGTCCAAACAGTAGGATTAACTGCTGATGGCAGAAATAAAGCGTTCACCCGAAAATACTCCCTTGCAACAATAGTCAGTTGAGTGATCTGTTCAGTTGTTATGTCAAACCTATTCAAAATGGACACTGTCAGTTTTAGCCCAAGATATGCATCTTAAAACTGTTTGATTCTGGTGTGTAGTTTCTTTCTCGTTACGCAGCCACTTTATCAACCGCATAAAATTATGGCAAAAGAGTCTTGATTCTTTCCTGTAAAGCGGTATTGCAAATCTTGACCATTGCCCTGTGTTTCATCACACCACTTTGCAACTTTTTAGCTTTAACTTCAAACTTTAGGGCTGTTACAACTTGCGAGAAAGGGCTATCCTTTGGAACATCAACAAACATTTTGCAGGAGACAGGAAGGTTTGATTTTGCCATAGCTTCTTTAAGAATACCCTTCGAAAAATACTGCCAGGCATTATTTTTTATGTGTAAAGGCTCCACATGGGCTTTCTCTACCATTTTGCCAATCAATGGTAAAAATTCCTGGCGACGTTTTTTGTTTGAAATAAAGTCTGTTACCTTAGTGCCGAACTGTTTCTCTGGGAGTTGTTTTTTGCCTATGAACATTTAAATTTGTCTGCTTGATTAGCTACAGCAACCCTTTCCTCATATTTCCAAGGACGCCAAAAGGTGTTTCCATTAGTCCCAAATGTCCCTTTTAAATCTGAACAATTTTCCCTTGATACATTTCCAAAAGAGGAACAGAACCTTGCGCTGTTCGAAAGCTCTCCAGCTAACATTGCCAGCATTTTCATGTCGTTTGGTAATTCTTCGAACTTGAAAGAAACCTTGACACCCTCAGTGTCAAAAACTTTCTCCTGCAAGTCAGCAATTTCCTGACATAAAAATTGCACATAAGTTTTTACAACTGAACATGACTCTTCACAATTGGCACCAAATATGATAAAGTTATCATTGCTTGAAGCAACTTTTTTGCCAATATTTAAAAAACTTACTAGAAATGTGCAAGCACTTTCATTCTTGCCAAAAGGGCACCCATCACCCCCTAGGGCAGCAAGAAATGTGCCCACTGGAAAGCCAAACCACTTTAAGGATTCTCTATTCCTTCTCAAGTAAAATTGGGCAAGACGTGGCAGAAAATCCTCCAGTTTTCGAAAACACCCACGCACTATATCCTCTTCGGTTGTATCATGAAAATATTCGCTAACTAAAAACACATTGCCAATCTCAATGTGTTAAAATTGTCTATTTTTAGCTCTTTAAGCTCATTAGTTTGCGCTATCTTCACCTGCCTTGCCGCTAAGACTGATGGTACTGTGCATGCTTCAGTTCATACTGTCTTGACCAAACTTCAGTCGGCATAAATTCTTGAAGAAGCAAGGCAAGTTCAATTTAAGTCAAGTCGCCGTTTGTAGTTTTCGTATCCAAGCATTTGCACTGTGTGGGTCAGATATGTAAGTGCCTTTTTCTTTGTTATTCAGATTTAGTTCTAATTGATTTATGTTGCACAATGATATTGCTATTGTTTTCCCTCGTGCATATGCAAATTAAGTATTATCTTCTAAGCGTTACAAATCCATAGTTATTTCGTTTCCATGTTAAGTATCGCTCGTATTGTTATCAAGTACATTTGGTTGTTATTGTTTATGTATATTTCGCATCGTTTTTGTTGCCTTTTATGTGCAGAACGTTGTTATTTCATGTAGAACTGTTATTATGCGAATTGGGGTTCCACCCCCAAAAATATCTACATTGTAGTTTGCTTTGTTACCTTTGCTTTTAGTTTAGTTTTAGCCTTGTATTTAGTTGTATTTTGTAATTCTTGTTTTCAGCTTACGAGTACCATTGAACCTTTCCTCGTTGACACGAAATAAACCCTGTTGGTCATTTTCATCGTCTTCAAGTTTTGGATCTTTGCCTCCGTAAAATATGCCCCTTTCAAGTTTGGTTGACCTTGACAATCGCTACCTTAACACAGTGTTGTTAATTTCATGTAGTAGATTGTTGTGTGTTAACAACTTTGGGATAGGGCACTTTGGCATGATAGAAATACTGCATCTTTTTTTGTTTTTTTTTTCTGTCACTCTTCTTCATTGACATAGCAAGTCGCACAGCCTGGTATTTTCTTTTGCCCATAATGCCATTACTGTAAAAGGGAGCAATACTTCGCTTAACATTTGTGGGTGACTTTGCAAAAGAACTTACATTTTTCTTATAAACGTAAGACCCTACTTTATCTGACAGCATTTTATTACTTACAACATACTCTTGCATTGAGACTAATTTACAACGCTTGTTTAACTCTTTCCCCTCCGGCTTACCAAATATCGTTCCTGTGGGAACGATGGCTTTCAAAACCTGCAACTTTCCCTAATCCCAAACTATGGTTGAAATGAACCAATGTCGTTGCCAAAAGGTCACTTTTGTAGACTTCAACACCCTGGAAACGGACCTAAACTCCCAATTTTCATTTAATATGGCTGCTTATTCTCTTGCAAAACCACAATCGCCCTCGGACAACAGCAAAATTCACGCAACTTTGTCATGAAGTTTTGAAAACAAAATTTCCTATTGATGTTAAAAGTTTACAATGGCGGCAAACTTCGACTCCAGTTCTTGCTATCTGTTCGACATTTTCCTGCTCACTTCTTTAGCGCCACCCCAATAACGCTATTTGATTTCACTTGCCCTCACTGGTCTGCCATTTTCGTATTTGTGACCCAAAGGAATTCTGGGATTTTCTTGGATAACGGGCATATGACAGTCCGCCAATTTTCATTTCAGATATTTTTTACAAGTGTCGAGCCACCCGGCCCTGCTGACAAAACATTGCACCGATTGAATTATTTGCAAGTTAAAACTCGCCAAAATTGCCATGCCAGGTCCCGGAATCCACTCACAAAGGGCTTTTCTTTCAAAGGATTGCCTCTACCCATCAACCCAGCCTTATGATGCCAGGCAGGGGGCTTCTGGAGTGGAAAATGGCTCGAAAAACACTTATAAATCAAATACGCAACGAATTGTAGCTGTAGTGTCCGCTTAGAAATAAACAACAGCTAGCGTGACAAGCGTGACATCAAATACAGAGCCTTCAGTGTTGTGGACCAGGGAAATCTCCATGGTAACCTCTTATATGGAGTAGCTAGGTCGATTTGACCTCCTACCCTTCAGAAAATGCAAAAAAGGTGACCAAATCGCTGGGGGGGAAATGAGTTAAAGTATCAAAAATGCCATCCAAAGCTGGCTTGGGATTGTTTTCTGAGCCACCATGGATAGCAGATGCAGTCACCATTGTTTCATGCCGTCTCTTAACTGCTGTACGAACTGGTAGGTTTGACTTGCCATTCACCAGATGGGTTGGAGGTCTTGTTCGATCACCAGGAGTTGGTGGACTTGTCCCTGGCTAAAATTTAAGGGGAAAGTCATTAAAACACCCATTCAACATTGGCTCCTGCTGTAATTATTATCAAAATAAAGCTTTGGGAAAATAAAACTGGTAATCAAATTGCCCTTGATTGTGTTTAATAGTTCTTAACAGACTTTGAATCTATTTTGATCCACAGTAAAATCAATTTTTAGCATAACTGGCTTTCTATCCCTAAATGGGAAATTTCTAATACATTTCAGATCAATAATTTGAGCAACCAGGGCATGCATTACAACTTCATGCCGATTTAAGTGTGTCATTCAGAAATGGGGGACTCCGCTGGATATACTAGCTTAAGGACTCGGTTTTATTCCTTTGGGCATTTATATTGGTAGCCACCGAAAACGTGTCGAGTAAGTTCGGCTGCGTTCGTTTGGAAAAAGGTGAGATATTTTGGAGAAAGATTCTAAAGGACTGGCACAATGGCGTCATTAAGCAAGCTTGAGCGGCAAAGTTGTGGAACGTATCCTTTTGTTCTTGATGTGTGAATGAATTCCAGAGACATTTTATGGATTTTAACTTATTTGCGAAATGCTTTCAACATTTATTTTTATTTATGAAAATAGAGCGTTTTCAGAGCTTGACAAAGAGATCTTGAATGAGGAATTTTGATCACTGTTAGCCGAAATTCATCTGTTTTTCGTTAAGCGGCGCTTTTGAATGGTGAAGTTATCTTAATTTATGAGCAGTCATCTGTGTACCGAAGCAACGCGTGTGATGCATGATAATCTTAGACACCTTTAGTCACAGGGTAGTTTAATGGGTTAAGCTTCAACTTTATCGAAAATGTTAAACTTTTAAACTTTTGAAAGGAGGGCATCAATACAAGTCAATCGAAATAATATGATAATGTCATGAGAAAGTTTTAAGTCTGCCAAGGAATTATGCGGATCGCGCCTTTCCACTCGAATGTGATGATTGAAGCATGTTCCGCTTGGGTTAAAAAATAAATGAGCTCTTCGACGATTCTTTTACTTTTTTTGCACAAAATGCAGCAATTGAAACTCTCGTATAGCTTAATATCAAAAGCGTTCTGAGCGCTTCAAAAAGAGATCTTTAATAATTCGGTGCAAACAGTGTTTACAGTTTCGCTCACAAAAATGTGTTGGGATCATATTTCGGAGAGCCGTGTGGTTGAAAAAATTGATGCCAATATTTAAGCCTGAGAGCTTGCAGAAATCCGTGAATCCACGCAAATCTGATTTATATGGATTATCGCTCGTGAACCATAACCGCAACCACTTGACGTTTAATTGTAATATAAATTTCGAAAACAAAGACACGATTTCTCTGTTACGCAAATTGCAAAACAACTTCAGGTATAAATGATTCCACAAAACACCGCCTTTTACTTTGATCGCTTTGCTTGGCGTCGGTCTCGTCCTTCTTGGCACTTGGTACTTGGCTTCATTACTCTGATCGCAATGAATTTTACTGTCGGTGAGAACATTGAAGCCGTTGATCAACTTGGAGTGTGGGCAGTTGCGAAGGTGATCGAAAAACGAGATGCTTCTGTTGTTGTGACGTTCCCTCCATGGAAGCACGAGTGGGACCGAGAAATCGTTGATCCCAACGAAGTAAGAAGCAAAGCACAAGATGTCTTGGTTCCACGTTGTTTTGCCAATAAAAAGGTAAAAATAATCTAACGTTTCTGACATTTCAACAGTTTTGGTTGGCGATCTCGAGTATACGTCGTAACGTCACGACATCATGTTTTTGACTTTTGTGTGTGACCTCTCTTTCAATTGTACTTTTTTTCCATTCCTAGAGTCCAAATTTAAAGAAGCTTATGACAGGCGATCAACTTTATTTAGCTGGAAAAGTTGTCAGAGTGCACTGGTCTGACCCCATCTGTAAATCGGTAGGTGACTTGTGTGTTTGGTTAAAAACTCGTATATCAAAATACATATTCTCCTTAACGATTTCTTGTAATCTGTTGAAATTGCAATAGGAGAATTTGTCCAATGTCAGCAAATTTTAGTTATCCTTTAGTTTATTCATACCTGTATCCTTAATATGCATCACACCATAGTTTAAAAGGGAAATGTTTATGAAAGCTGGCAAAATTCGTTACTACAGTAGAATCCCGGTAGCTCAAACTCTGAAGGGAAACGAAAAACTGTTCGAGTTAGCGGGGTTTCCAGTTATCGGGGTCGATTAAAATATTTAATTTTCCAGGTTAGTTTATTGATTTTAAGCACTTTGGTATACAACACAGTTCAAATACAACTTATTTGACGAGAGACTAATACATTTCTCATTTCGATTACTGTGCCCCCGTTTGGGATGGGTTGAGTTCTTATGAGAATTACTACTGCTACTACTGACTGCAACGATTATGCATTCTTACGACAATGCAATACTCTGAATGTAACTTAGTTTATTTAATACCCTCAATTTGTGTTCCCTTTTGCATCGGGGTCGTTCTACTATCCATAAAGTTCTTATTGCTTAGGCACATAAATTGAATGCAGCATCTGCTGTAGTAGGGAAAAGCCAATGGGATATCTCGATGGGCATCCGTGGCGAGTTATAAGAACCAGAAATTCAAGTTATTGGGGTAAAGTTTGATCAAGGGAAACAAAATTTAGTTCGGTTGCTGGGGTTTTCAAGTTATCCGAGTTCGAGTTAATCGAGTAAAAATGACTGAAAAGTTGGGTCAAATCCAAGGGAATTAAGACTCAGTTTGAGTTAGTGGGGGAGTTCGAGTTACCGCGATGCTACTGTATATGTTTTTATTCACTTTTTTGGCCTTGAGTGTGGGATAAACACACATTATGGGTTTTGACATGCATTAAAGTGTTTGCCCAATAGAAGCATTATGACTAAATGTACAAAGCTCAACCAAATTGTGAGCACACATACACAACATTTGATAATTTGTGCACGGTTGTGGACCTGTTTCCATCTGCAAACTATGATGACTCTAATAGTGAAAAAATGCAGACTCTTTTGGGTTCAACGGAATCAAAATTTTGATTATTTGATTTCATCATTTGTCTGTCCTTATTGTGCTAGATGACACATAATGCCTTTTTATTTGGTTTGAGTGTGGCGATTTGGCGTGACTGAAGTAGCTCCACGAAAACAATTCAGCTTGTGTATAATACCCACTCTCAAGAAAAATCAGAGGGTTATGTGTCATATTAGTCTATCAAGTCCTGGGGTCAGACTTTTGTCCACATCCAAAATAAACTACAATTTGATTATTGCAACATACTAGTACAATGATTTAAATATTATACTCCTGACTCTGGATTATTTTTTGTCCCTTTTCAGGTTACTCTTAAGCTGCATGATGGCACAATGAAAACTGTCAATGTGTGGGAATTGGAGGTGTCAAGGAGAGATGAAGAGGAACAGCCAACAAGGAAGAGAAAGAGAAAGAGGAAGAGTGCAGATCTACCCTGCAAACGTCAAACTCCTGTGCAACAGCCACAAGCTCAGTCTCTGGAACTTATTGAGAGTAACACTTTAGAGTTTTTTTTAATGTTGATCCCTCTGGCAATGTAATTAATATTGGTTCATTTTATACTCTGGCATTTTCTGGAAATTCAATTTTTGTTTGCACTTCCATTTCACGGCTTGGCAATCAATATACTTTTAAGTTCGTACTTTGTTCAGTTGTTAATGACAAGGTTGACAATTTGCTCCCCGATGTTTCGTGTATTCTCAGGGATCAAAAACAAGTACTTCGGTCAAATGTTAGCTGTAATTCAAGAGTGAGGAATCTTGTGGATAAGGTTATTTGTGAGGGTTGGGAGAGGGTCTTAAGTTGTCAAAAGAGTAATATTGGGAATGTTCCTTACTTGTTAGACCTAAGGAAGAGTTGTTTAGCAAGTCAAATGCGCCAAGGTGTGTGGTCTGGAATTTCACGCAGTGCTACTCGTCCTGCACAGCCAGTTCACCTTGGCATATTTGATCCTGTGCTTGACACTCAAATCTTTAGGCTTTCAAGTAAGGATCAATTTCAAGTTGTTTACAAAGGGAAAGATGTTGCAAAGCTAGACAGCTTACTTGGGGCACTGTGGGATGTTAAGATATTAGAGCCTGGTAATCCCCAGTCTCATTTTAAGTATGTATGCCAGGTTCGACTGTATGTACACAAGCCATCTATGAGTTTACGTTTTAATTTTCAGTACTCAGAGTCAAATGTTCCATTTACCGCAAACTATAGGAGTTCATGCATGTATTAGCTAGGGATTTTGTCAAACAGACTGTTGTACTCAGACAGGACCCATTGTGTGGCAGAAAAGGTCTCTTTTTACCCACCCTCCCCAGACAAGCAAGCAAATAAACAACAAAATTGTAATTTCTTATGTCAAATTTTTAGACTATTAAATGTTGTTCACAAGGTTCATCAGGTAGGTGATGTCTTTTCTAACCTCCCCTTTGATAAACTACATGCAGTTGGGTCCTCTTTGAGTACACAAGTTATGACCACTCAAATATCATTTTGATAGGTATAAACTGAATGTATAGTAACTTTGGGTGGCTGACAAAAGAAAAATTTAGCACTTTGTCAATGGATTGAGCAGTTAACTCATTCAATTTATGATGTTTCTAAATCATTGTATAGGGTGACCATGAATAAACAATTTTCACAATAATTCTTCCTGATCAGTGGTTTGGTCAGCTTCAAGAGTTTTCCTTGTAATTAGTAGTTAGGTAATAAAAGTGTTTTCTATTGAGGTTTCTTTTGTTTCTTTTTAAAGTCATTCATAGGAAGTTGTTAACAAAGAATGCATTAAGATTTCTTATTTTGTGCTTAAAACTCCCAGGAAAAAGTGGTTGCTTAATGGAGGCAGTCACATAAGAGAAAAATAAAGACAATAAGCCAAGAACTGAGAAACGGTTATTTACAAAGTGGTTGCTTAATAGAGTGGTTGTTAAGAGAGAGTTGACTGTATGGTCTATTGTTTAATAATTTCAGTTTTTCTACATTCCCCCTTAGCCTGCTAGCAAGCTCTCTTGGGGGTAGGGGGTGGGGAGGAAAGAAGAGAAGGAGAGCTTGCACTATTTGCGGTTTGCGCTGATTGGTCAAATTAGACAGCTCAGGCAGCCAAAAGCCACAGGGAGCATTAAGGATGGAATTCAAATCAGAGAGATTGTTGAAAGCTCTCTCTCCATTTTTCCCTCCTTCCACCCCCCACCCCCAAAAAAGCTTGCTCGCAGGCTAATTTCCCCTCCCCACCCCTGTACAATGTTGCCACTGAAACTGTGAACTGACACATGAAATACATTTTCTCATTTTCCAACTTGTTGATGTTAACATTAATTAGTATTATTATATGCAATCCTCCCCTCACTCTCCTCCCCCTCTAGAAAAAACACTCTGCCTTAGTTCTCAGCAGTGTTAAAAGAGAGAACAACACACAATTATGAATAAGGCTGTAGGCTTCTAGTGATAGTTATATACAAAAATGTTTTCCTTGACTTTTCTTTACAATCAGGACCAGGAGTCAAGAAGACCTGAAGAGATTTGGAATCAATCTTCAGCAGCTGTATTCTAATAATTATAAATGCCTGTTCAGTGCTACGTTGATCATCGCTCACAGCAAAAATCCAAAGAATGCAATTCAATTTTTGCCACCCACTTGCCCCCCTCTAACAAACCCATTAATATTATCATAACCTTATCCAGAAATGAATTGTTTTAATGTATCAAACTGAAACAAAAACAGACTTGCATTTATTGAAATAAACTTTTATTAAGCCACAAGAGTGACCAGAATAGAATCTCTCCCAATGTAATTACATATGAAGAGGAAAACTGTCTCAAAACACTATCCTGATAGAAGGAAAAATATCATTTTTTCAAAAACTCTAGAGAAAAAAATAAAAAAAATCTGGAGAAGAATATACTGGTAATGCTAATTGCTAATTTTGGAAAGTTAATGTACCAAAATATTAAGTTTAACAAGACTAAGTGATCTTTTTCTTATATAGTTTCCAACTCTTCTTGCATCAGTTACTAAAATTGCTTGAAAGTTTTCTATGCGAGCACTTATAAATCAACTAAGTTTTGAAAATCATCAAATTTGCATGACCTTGAACACTGATTAATTCATTCGCAAGAATGCAAAAGTTTGTAACTGTGACTGTTCAGCAGCTCTCCCCTCTTCCTGTGCTTTGCTCCATTTATCAGTTTTCTGCTGGAACTCAGTTTCTCCAAGTTCCTTGTATTTCAGTTTTTCTTCTTCACTGATGCACTTCCACTTCTCTGCCAGCATAACATTGATTTCTTTCAAATTCTTTTCTGGATTTTCCTTTGCAAGTTTTGCATACTCCTGTTTTAAGAACACAATGTAACCATTTGCTGCTCGTTTTGGTTCGCATTTAGGTACATTCTCACTGTCTTGTTCTTCATCTTGTGCTAACTTGCGCTTTTGCCGTAACACTTTTTTTAAATCTCTGTGAGCACTTCTTTTGCGTTGATGGAGGAGTTCGCTCTGCTTTACAGGCTTGGCTTGCAGTAAAGAACTTTCAGGGGCGTTATCCAATTTTGATAAGTTTAACTTGTACTGATTGATCTCTGGCATGGTTTTTTCTTTGTCTGCTTGTAGAACAAAGAGCTTTGAAATTATTGGCCACTTGTATCGGTATGCATGGATGATTGGTTTGTTTATTTTTTTAATTTCCTTATCACGTTCCTTTTGTGACGTAACCATGATGAAATTGGCATCCAGAACCTTTGAAATGTCTTTGTTGTAGACTTTTCCCCCATTGCGCAAGATTACCGGGGTTAGTTGTTCAGCATTACTGATTTCAGTTCTGCCCTTGTCATTTAGTCGGCCTGATATAGCAAATGTCAAACCACTCAAACCTTGAGGCACTGGCTCTTGTAGATTGGAAATTTCCAATAAAACAGGCCGTTCTTTTGGAGCTACTGCTACTTTCAATCTCTTCTTCTGGGGTGTAATTTCACAGACCACAGCTTTGGTAGTCTTTCCACCTCTTTCAATAAAGACTATGTCTCCTCTTTTGAACTTTGAAGATGGAGAGGAATCAACAGTGGTATCTTGCAGGACTGGTTCTGATAAATCATCAATCTGCATCAATGATGGCTAGCTTGAAAGGCACTGTTCTGAGGTGTAATCTGTCTGCTCTGAAACAGGACTGGACTCCTCAGGTTGGTTAGTTTGCACTGTGTGATGGTCATTAGAAGCTGGATGCTCAACCGCTCTCATTTCAGCATCGTAGTCAAGCCCATCTTCTTCAAACTTCTCTTTCACATAATGATCATAAGCTTCTTGGACAGCAGATGGGCTATTCGCCAAACGTCTTCTCAGGAACCTGTAATACCATCTGAAAAGAGTGATAACTGGGTCTTGACATTTCCAGCCACCACCTCTCGCAGAGTGTCCAAAGTATAAACACTGGTGCAAGTAATGTGTTCTCTCGCCACCTTCAGTACCACCCCGGAACAATGAATGAAAAGGTAGCTCTTGGAGCATCTGAGGAAAGACATCAACCCGTTTCATCAAGTAAGGGTACAGTTATTAAGAACCATATCGCAATAACGTCAGAGCATGATAAAGATCAGCAAGTTCAACGTATCTGTTGATTTCATCTTCAGTAAGTCCAAAACGATAGTCTTTAGGATCAGAAGACCCTTGTGATGAACCTGGCTTGAGCCTGTTTGAATATTTCCTTGGATCTTCATCCAGCCTTTCCAGTTCATGTAACTCCCAGTGCACCCTCCAAAGCTCTGTTTCTAATTCATACTCAGAAATCTGAGGAGTGGGCCACTTGAGATGTTCCTGCAGTTTCTTTGGCAAATCAAATGTAACTTCTTTGCTTGCTACATTGTCCAAAATTTCTGAGTACTGATTGTCCACAAAGTGACTTGCAGGAGCTGAAATTGTTTCTGCATGATTCACATTGAGAGTAACTTGCTCCAACTTCTTCCCATCAAAATGCAATTCGAATGCACCATTCCTAACTCCTCGGGCATTGATGTTAGCCAAAAAATGTCCCAGTGTTTGATCCTTTGCAGTTGGGCCCATACTAGGTTGACTTTCCAAATTCAAGCATGACATGCAGCGGTCAAAAACCATATGCTCGGTTAATCGACAGAAGCAGTGATTGCCAGCTGAAATGTAATGTGTGGTAGGAAGTGACGGCAGTAGCGATTCTGGGTGCTCTCTTTCAATTCTTCTGCAAAGTTCAGATCGTAGTCCTGAATGGCAGCCAACTTGGCTTCTGGTTTGTTTGCTTTCATAATTGTACATAGTAAAAGCATCCTCACTTGTTGGGTCCAAGCCTCCACCTAATAAATTGTCAAAAAATTTGGCATCACCAGATAGGAAAACTTCGTGGTCATTGTCCAACTTTGCTTCAATCCATTTCTTCAAACTTCCTTGTTTGCCAGGATCTCCTAGATTTAGTTCTAGATTAAGCCTTGTGTCTTTCCCATAGAAGATGAAGATCGGTCAGTATTCATCAGGACTGTGGTATCCTACACCATTGAACATTGCCTCATCATTTATAACATTTAGAGTTAAGGCAACAGAGTCCTTTCCACCAAAATTTCGACCATCCCCATAGATTTTCCACCATTCATTTTCAGGCAGCCACCAGTAAAGGTAACGTAACGTCTCCCGCAGTCGCTGAGGATTGATCTGCCAACCAGAATGAGTTCTCTTAGGTTTCCACACAACCTCAAATTCTCTTACAAACTTAGCTTTGATGGCATTTACTTTTCGTTCTGAATCCAAAAAACCAGGCAGCTTTCTTCTCAAAGCACGAACAATTTCAGTTGCGCTTGTTGTGTCCTGAATATCTAATACGTCTGAAGCAGACAAGTGGTAGTGTTGGGTTGCAGACTCTGTTATGATTGTATCGTAAACGCTCATTCTTTTCAAAGGGTCGTGCGCTTGTTTTGCTAACGTTAAGATGTCTTGTGGTGAAAGTGATCCATCCCAGTCATCAGAAGGGTGTACCAGTGAATCAGACTTTGAGTAACACACTGACTGTGCCAATGATGAAAGAAAATCTTGTTTGCTGCCATGGTGAACTGTTTTAGCCAGTTGTGCTAGTTCTTCTTTTTGCAGGTTAAGTCGACGAACTACAGTTCTTGATTTATACTTGCGTCCCCTTTGCTGCTGTTGACTCCTAATTGTTTGCTCTCTTTGCAGAAGACTTTCAGTAGAAACACATTTATACGTGGATGACATTCCCAAAACAGGTGCAATAGGTGGTTGTACAGGAGTCACTGGTTCCAAGAGCGGCCCAGAAGTGGGTGTTGGTACAGGAATCACTGGTTCCAAGAGCGGTCCAGTAGTGGGTGTTGGTACAGGAGTTGCTGGTTCCAAGAGCAGCCCAGTAGTAGGTGGTGGCACAGGAGTCACTGGTTCCAAGAATGGCCCAGTAGCTGATGCTGCAGGTGTCGCTGGATTCAAGAGTGGCTCAGAAGTAGGTGGTGGTACAGGAGTTGCTGGTTCTAAGAACAGTCCAGTGGCTGGTGCTACAGGAGTTGGTGGTTCCAAGAATGGCCCAGTAGCTGGTGTTACAGGAGTTGCTGGTTCCAAGAATGGCCCAGTAGCTGGTGTTACAGGAGTTGCTGGTTCCAAGAATGGCCCAGTAGCTGGTGTTACAGGAGTCGCTGGTTCCAAGAATGGCCTAGTGGCTGGTGTTACAGGAGTTGCTGGTTCCAAGAATGGCCCAGTAGCTGGCGTTACAGCAGGCGCTGGTTCCAAGAGTGGGTCAGAAGTAGCTGGTGTTACAGGAGTTGCTGGTTCCAAGAGCAGCTCAGAAGTAGATGGTGGTACAAGAGTCGCTGGTTCCAACAGAAGTGCAGAAGGTAGCAGTTCATAATCAAGTGAACTGACTCCTGCAGTTAGCTCTCGACGTGCAGGTTCCTGATGCTCAGATGTACTAGAAGCAATACTCACAATTATGTCTATTAAATGACAACGCAGGCGTCTTGCAACTTGGACATCTTCTCCTTGCCTTGAACTTGTGCACGAAAATAGAACCAATATTGCCGCTCTACAGGAAATGTGGGTGCGGAGTTTTGTTCCACTTTTGAAGAGATATTCATCGTGTACAACTAAACCTTAAGGGGACAAAGTAAAATTAATCATGTACTAGTCGAGAACAATTTCTTAAGGTTCGGTTTATAAAACATCTACAGTTTTATGTTTATATAATTTTTAACCCAAAGCATGCTTTATTATCAAAATAACTGATTTGCATAGCTTTTCTGACAATTGTCTTAGCAGATATCTTAGAAACAGTTTGAACTACAGGTTCAGAATTTTTTTACTGGCTTGCTTATAGCTGCCATCTGTGATTGGGATTTATGGCAGTGTAAAACTCATTCATTATAGTTTCATTTTTTTAAAGTTTGCATCTAGCCAAAACTCACAGCAGTAAACAGTATTCCTTGATTCACCACACTGCTGATACAGTTGATAGCCCTTGCACCAAATGTACAGCCCATAGAAAGGTAAATAGGGTTCAGTGCTTCTTTAGGTTAATGATAATCTCAAAACAAGACATCACATGCTTGTTTGTTATGTTCATGTTTTCTTAGCAGTTCAGACACATTCAGTTTACTGAATTGTATTTACTTATGTAAACTAAAACCACTGCCCAGTGCACTTTGATGGCTGTCATTATTTATACTGTAACACACACCTCAAAAATTATCAAATATAAGGCTAATATTGGAAGGGAATAATATTTCGTTTTGACAAGCATCGCTTTTGTTTCACAATCAATGAAGGGGAAGGAGACTTGTGAACACTTTGGAGAAATCTTGATCAAGACATGAGTCATAATGCCTTACATAATTGTCAGAGCTTAAAGGAAGTGGCAGTGTGTGCATGTTTGAAAATAAGATAAGAATCACTTCTTTCCGTTAGAAAACAAAGTCCTTGATCGATCAGCTGAAAAAGCTTATTCATTATTTATCTGATTTTCTGCGTTGTTTGTTTGATTGCGGTAGTCTCGGTTATTTAGATCATAGCTCATGTTTTGAAAAAGAGATCATAAATTCGTCTTACCGTGTCTTTCTAGAAGATTATCTAGATCTTTATACCCCTTCTTCTTTACATGGATTTTCACTCCCAAAACAAGGAGAAGAGATTCTTCTATTCTGAAGTATTTGTTACCACATATCACGGTCGGTTTAAAGTTCTCAGGCCACGGTCTTCGGCGGGGAGAGTCCTCCATCAGCTTGATCACCAAACATCTGCTTATCCTTTTTATTTCTTGACACTACTTCACAGGCGATTGCATCCAACAACAGTTTTTTGGTAGCAAATGCTTTCTAAATTTCAGGTGTTGTATTTTCTTTTCGTCTCACTCACTTGTCGTGTCGTGACATAGACAAGGTTGTCATGTCAACCATGTAAAACTGACCAATAGTGCGGCATCTAGTTCGCACGTCGCCACAAGGCAGTTGTCACGAAAGAAGAAAAATGTACGCGCAATGAAATATTTTCGGTTCCAAGCCGAGAAAGCAAAGTCGAAAGAGGTTGGAAGAACAGCAAATAGAGTAGGAAGCTCAATGCTTGAGTCCTAAGCCATGTGAATGAAATGCATCACATGAAATGCATCACGAGGAAGAAGACGCAGAAGAGTTGATTGTCAACGAGTTCGAGACAAATAGCGAAGCCAAGGACGATGAGTAGCTGAGCTCAGCCGAGATTTCAAACAAGCGGTTCTTTTCAGAGCCACCCCGGTTCTTTTTAGAACCAACAAATCAGATAAAGTCAATGATCAACGTTGTCTTTTGTTTATTCATTTACCGGCATTTATTTACATACTCATTTCAGTTTAGCATTAATTATTAGGGAAATTTGGAAAAGTTATATTTTGTTGCGCGAAAATACTCGGTTATAAGACGCACCCCGAGTTTTGAGAAGATTTTGATCGAAGAAGCATATTTTCTTGTAAAAAATGGTGCGCCTTATAAGTGAATAAATACGGTAATTCCATATCCATTTAAGGCAAAGGCAAACACGAGGCTGCGAAATTTCCCGCTTGACAATAAGCGATAAATTCTTTGCTTTTGCTTTCCACATCCGAAGTTGTCCTCTAAAACCGTAAATACATAACAAAACCATAGACAAGTAGAAACAATCCATCAGGTCGAGTTAAAACTGTTGTT
>JAEMWC010001306.1:100000-177500 GCA_016490735.1 Pachyseris speciosa
ACGGCACCACAAGTTATTACATGGCCAGTCCCTAGTGACCACACCCCAGTATCCAATCACCTCTACGCTTCAGTATTTACCCAGCACTTCACCTCAACGCTTGACTGATAGCACCCTTAGTGGATTGGCTTCAACCCAACCTACAGTGCAGTGCAGAAATAAGTGTCCTACGCACACGCAAAGGGCACGCACGTTTTTTGCGTATACGTGTCTTGAAATGCTCGTGTCGACATGTGCATTTGATGCGCGTGTTTACTTTTGTTATTGAGGCTTATACCTTTGCCTTGTGGTTCATTGTTCCGCAAGACAAAAGACAAGTTACCATCACACAACAAAATTGAATATTTAAAATCCAGCCTCAAAACGCCGGAACATTCGACAAAGAGATCAATGTTTTATACTCGATGATTTGCTGTGGAAGTCAACTTTTCTTTCTTGATCATCTTCAGTGGATCTTATTTACTTCGCTCGTTACCTCGAAAACGGAAAAAGATGAACCCCGTGGAAAAAAAAAACCGAAGACACTGCGATTACAATTACAATTTAATTGCTGTTTTATTGCTGCGGTGTCTTGTTTTTATTAAATATTCCACTTGCTTCGAGCTTTCACCGCCACTGAATACTGACGAGTTCGACCGGTTTTTTCGATGAACTGCAAGGTCGGAAGTTTGACTGCAAATTATAAACATGGTTGACATGGTTTGGTAACATTACTGCCGTCGCAATTCGCTACATTTATTTTGCAATTATAGTTTTTTTGGAATGTAACATGGTTCCCAGTTCATAATCTGCGAAACTATGCCATACCAGTCGGCGATTGTTCTCGTAACACCGTTCTAGAACAATGAGCGTGCGAATATTATAATTCACCGCATCAACAAACATTGTTCATACATTTTCCTTTCAAAAGAAATTTAACCTGCTCCCTCACTTTATTGACCTCATCGTGCAAAAATGAAAACCAAGAACGTAAGATCCAAATCGGCAGCGTGACCACTTTATAAAAAAAAATCGCCACGAGACGACGGGCAATACGACATTCACCAGCTCAAATTACTGGTTGCCTAGCACGTGACAAAAATTTGCCGATGTGAGCGCGCGTTCGGTTTGATAAAGCAATAATTTCCACAACAGTCGTATTTGACTTTCAGTGAAAGTAAATGTGTTTTGATTTCTTAAATTCTTTTGTTCGCAATGAAATGGATTTTGATGCAACACACATTCCGAGGCTGTTTTGTAGCAAGCGAATTGCCTCGTGAGTATGTTGATTCTTCTTCGTGTCGCTCTACTATTGAACTCGACTCTAAGCTCCAATTCAGCGAGGTTGAAACGGGAAAAGGCTCGATCATTATCCTTTACTTCATGAGAAAATATCAGTTATCTTTTATTTGTTATTCATTCGAAAAATAATGTCTATTGTCGCGCCAGACATTTCGCTAATAATTTAAACTCGCGTATCGGTAGTTTGTTGTGACATTGACACACGATAACGGGCGACCAATTCAGCCAACGATTTCGCTGTTAATAGCCGTTGCCTAATGGATTAAAAGCCCAATTGAAAATAACAATAAAATAAAAACAATAAAGGAACAATGAGCTAGCTCATACATACTGATGAGCATTGGTGTATGTGCGCATTTGATGCGCGTGTCAAATACGCAGACGCGTATACGCAATTTGGGTAGACTAGTGTCACACGCGTATTTTGGGTCGCTTATTTCTGCACTGCACTGTACCTCGCCTGTGAAGGAAACACTTCCTCAGACAGCGGAGCTAGGTTATCTGTGAATGGACAGGAAATGACCGTCCATGTTCTTTTAGATTCTGGAAGTCAACGCTCGTACATTCGTGAGAACATTGCAGAGAGCATTGGCATGCAAGGTCCCACAGAGTTATTGAGTGTGACAACTCTTGGGGGAGAAACCAGTGAAACCAAGAGATTGCAAAGAGTGCGATTCAGTCTCTTACTAATCAAGGGAGAACCAACAGAAGCTGTAGAAATGGAAGCCCTTACCATTCCCAAGATTTGCCATCCCCTAAGTCCTGTCAAGTTGAATCTTCAGAACAATCCTCGCACGCAAGGTTTAACACTCGCAGATTCTTACCCTCGTAATTCAGTTCAAGTTGATGTCCTCATCGGTGCTGATTACTATTACTCATTTGTAACTGGGATACACAAGAGAGGACCAACTGTGGATTCATTGATTGCTGTGAAATCTCACTTTGGCTGGATTCTTACAGGAGCCATCGATCGCTCTTCAAAGTGCACCACATCATGTTAACAGTAGTAGAGAACAATGATGTCATTGCAAGTTTAAGGCGCTTCTGGGAACTACAATCAATTGGTATCACTGAAGCAGAGAATGCAATTATGTCTCAAGAGCAAGAATATGCAGTCGCTGAGTTCAACAAAAGACTGAAATTTGATGGACAAAACTATGAAGTTCAACTACCCTGGAAGAAAGATCATCCAAGACTGGAGAACAATTACAAACAAGCTTTGAAACAACTCCAAAGCATCGAAAGAAGGCTGAAACGAGATCCTCTTAGAGCTGAAGCTTACAGTGCTGCAATCAACCAATATGCAGAGAAAGGTTTTGCAGAAGTACCTGAGCAGGAATGTGAAGTTGGTATTATCCAGTATTTACCACCAAATGCAGTGTTCCGCGCAGACAAGAAGACAACAAAATGCAGAATTGTATTTGACGCTTCCACACAAGAAGAAGGTGGTGCTTCTCTTAACGATTGTGTCCTTACTGGTCCTGAACTACAACCTAATCTGGCATCTGTTCTCATCCGTTTTCGTACCCAGAGTCAGCCTGATAGCAGATGTTGAGAAGATGTTTCTTCAAGTGAAGCTCGCACCTAAAAATTAAGATGCACACCGGTACCTATGGAGAGATTTTCAGGTCAACAAACCACCCAAAGTCTACAGAATGCAAAGATTGGCATTTGGAGTAAACTCTAGTCCATTTCTTGCAATCGCAACTGTTCACAGTCATGCCAATAAGTATGCAGACATTCCCTGATGCCACAGGGGAAATCCTACAAAACATGTATGTGGACGACTGCTTAACGGGAGCTGAGACAGACATATCTGCCTTGAAACTGATGTCAGAGATCATGACTGCAGCATTTAACTTAACAAAGTGCGCAGGCAACTCAGAGCTTGTAATGGCCAGCATAGACCCAGCTAAGAGGGCTTTGTCGCCACTAGTAGAGTTTGATTCAAGTGAGCTGCTCAAAGGCACTTGGCGTGTTGTGGGACTTGACCACTGACTGTTTGAGATTCCTGGCACCAAATAGCATCATCTCATGTCATGACACAATGATGAAGAGAAGTGTACTAAGCCTAGCATCAAAAGTGTTTGACCCAATGGGACTGATATCGCCTTTTACTGTGAGAGCCAAAACCCTTTTCCAAGAGCTGTGGCGGAAAGGATTACAGTGGGATGTCCAATTGGACAGTGTCACTGGAGAGAGATGGTCATCATGGAAATTGGATTTGTTGCAGTTGAAAGATGTGATCATTCCCCATTGCTTTGGGAACGGCATCACCCCTGGCTCTAGGATTGAACTACACGGTTTCAGAGATGCTTCGTGAAAGGCGTATGGAGCTGCAGTGTATATTCGAGTAACAGATAAGCAAGGACAGATTTCGTCACAGCTAGTGATGTCAAAATCCAGAGTTGCACCTATCAAGACAGTGTCACTTCCAAGACTAGAGCTTCTATTGGCAGTAGTAATTGCCAGTCATGAGTGATAACGTCGTGTTATACAGACAGCATGGTGGCGCTTCAATGGATCCGAGGGCAGAGTTCTTGCTGGAAGTCGTTTGTAGCAAATCGAGTAGTGGAGATACAATCGACTTGGGATCCTGAATGTTGGAAGTGCTGTCCTGGCAAGGAGAATCCTGCAGATTTGTTGACATGTGCATTGACCTGTGGTGACATGATTTCAAGCACGCTTTGGTGGAATGAACCCCCATGGCTTGTGCATCCCTATGAGTCTCAACCTACTCAGCCACGAAATAAGGAGATCGTGAATGAAGCTTGAGAAAAGGAAAGAAGAGTTATCCATGCTCGTACTGCAGTTTTAGTAGAGCCACTGATGGATATGTTACAGTACGGAACATGGATGAAGTTGATCAGAGTAACCGCCTATGTCCTGAGAGCTGTTAATTGTTCAAGACAAGATCGAAGTCTAAGGAGACGGAATTGTCCACGGGGGAGATGAGATAGGCAGAGTTAAAGTGTTGTATTTGGATTCAACAAAAGGTCTATAAAGAAGACTACCATCAGTTGAATGCTGGAAGAGCATTACCTAGCAGTAGTCGCCTCCTAAAGTTAGACCCTTATTACAACAAAGATGATCAAGTGATTAGAGTAGGTGGAAGAGTACAGTTTGCCAATCTTCCTGGAGAGAACAAGCACCAAATAATCTTGCCGCACGGACACCCAACAGTTCCAAAGTTGATTCAAGATGTTCACAAACAGATGTGACATGCTGTTCCAGAAACTGTACTATCAGTCTTACGAAAGAAAATTTGGCTTACCCAAGGCAGACGCTAGGCTAACCACATTATCAGAAGATGTGTACTTTGCCAGAGACAGTGAGTCAGACCTTTCAGGGAGACTAATTAAAAGGCCTATGAAATTGAACCTATGACCGGTACACCCCACCCTAGAGAGGCAGCATTTAAGTCATGTGACCTAGTTCGCACCCTTTTTTGGCAGTAGCAGAGTGTTGTTGTAACCTGCCCGATTGCCGAAAAGTTGTATCAGTTGTATGGACATCAAAATGGCGATTAAACGTTGTGGTGAAAGGAAAGCTGTGTTTGATTGAGTTTCCTAACATTAACGATGTTCAAGGGAAAAATTAAGAGTTAAAAGAGTAAGCTGTTTCCCGTTGGTTTCCGCTTCGAAACAGAGCTTTGCCTGGCATTTCGTGTGCTTTGGTCATTATTGAAACGAGGGAAATTCGAAGGGTTCATTTTCGTCGTCAAATGGAACCAGTGGAATGAAAATCGTATCACAAATCAATGTAAATGACGACAGTGAAAAAACTGGAACAAAATACTTCACTATTTTTGTTCGCTTCAAGACGTAAATATTTGCATAAGATGTGAAATTTAATCCCTATCGTCTGATGCGTAACACAACGACTTGTTAAGATATCGTGCAATTACTTTTTTGCTGGTGTTTATCTCGCTTGAAAATACGTTTTGCTGATGTTTACAAGCCCCCATAGAATCAAAACAACCAAGTTGATCGACGCAAAACTGATTTATATGTTGAAATTCGGCAGCATGTCTCCGTGTTTACATAACAACTCGACAACAGACCACAAGTAATATTTTCCACGTGCGCCAATGCAACTTTTCCCTGGATTGTTTTCAAGATACTCATCAAAAAAAGATGGACTTCTCGTCATGCTGATTTCCCTCTCTCGGATGAATTCTCCGTAACGTTTCCGAATTTGGACAAACTGTTTCATGGCTTTGATGGCCTGCGAGAGAATACCCACTTCGGCCGCAATGAATTGTGGGAATGCTATGCCCTCCGCAAGCGAAAGACACTCTGCAAATATCACTGAGTTTTTTGCCCTAAACTCTGAAAACAGCTCTCCTTTTCGGAAATTCTAGCACGGCAACCTTACAGAAATGGACCAAGACTAGCAAAGCCGAGCCGCTTTTTAGACGAGAGATGTTTTCAGAGTTTTTCTTCTGTCCGGCTCTTAATCTCTACTCCCAAACTGGAAAGTCAAATTAAGATATCTCTTCATGGTTCAGCCGTGTTAGACTTGCAGTTCTAAGGACTTCATGATGTCCTTCGACCACTGAGCAAACAGGCAAACTGAAATAATTCGATTAAACCAAACAAGCTAGCGCGGATTGATTCGGGAGCTTCGGCAGGCATGTCGCGTAAGTATCAATGTTTTAACCACCAAAATGTTTAGTCTACGAGAGCATAAACTGCCTATGTGTAATTTTAGGTTGCTTTTCGATTTTGCTCGGAAATGAAACAAAAATCAGTGAATAAAAATACCGGACAATGTTTTTGAATCAAATTGCTTGCAAGTCACTTGCAAAAATTTGTTTCATTTCCGAGGAAAATCGAAAAACGACCTAAAATTACACATAGGCAGTTTATGCTCTCAGCCCTTCAATTACACTTCACTCAAATTAATCACTTCAAATCATTGAAATATATGCAGCAACGGAAGTTGTTTTTTTAAATTTTTACGTACACAATATCAGGTAATGTCAAGCATAGTTGTCTGAATCACAGATTTCTAATAAATTTCTAACAATATAAACTTAAAGCTTATTATTGTCAAATATATTTAAGAAAGGTAAGAAAAATTAAGGTTTAGAAACCTGTGTATTCAAGGGAAAGCCGATCTACGCCAGTAAGTTAAGCCAAAACTCCGAGCAGAAGAAATCACGTTTACTAACCGAAGACAAGATGCAAATACAAAGCAAACGGTAAATACAAAACGGTAATATAGGTAGCAAGCTAATTATGCGCAAAACGTGTGACAATGACTAAACATCAGTGTGCAAGCAAAGCGAAACGACAGCGTGCACAATGTGTGGCGCTACGTGACTAAACAACAATACGAAATATGGCGTGACTTCTTTCTTCCCCTTGCCTAAGTAGATGAGCAATAAACACAAGGCAAAGTTCGGCTGTGGATTGGTAATAAAAGGGCAGATACAAATATATAGCTAGAGGTCACTGCGTAAATTAAATACTACATCATAGTCAGGTATTAGTGTGGAGTCAAGCACGGAGTTCGTAGGGGCAGCTAAGTGACATAGTCCTTGAGGTAACTCGGACGACGGGTAGGATGGCCAGACCGGCGTGGGCCAGATGAGAAAGCAGACTCAGAGATAGGAGCATCAATGATGTCAGACACGCTTCCACCCGGGAGAGGAGAAGACTCGGGCACAGGAGTAATGTCAGACTGAGGATCTGGAGGAATAGCGAGCTCGCTAGGAACTAAAGCAGGAGCAGGATTCGGAGTGCTCTGAGGCGTAGGAACGTGAGCAGGTTCCTCGACAACGTACCCAGGCTCCTCGTCGATATCTTCAAGGTACGAGTTGGAGCTGTAACGGCGAGAAAGGTTAGAAGTCGTCTCTACTAGGTCAGGAACGCGATAACATTCAGACAGTTTGACGCGATAGGATGTAGAACGCAGCTGTGAACCAGTGAACTTACGTACATTGCACCACAGGCCATCTACGGAGACCACAAGATACCGACTGCGGGCGTGCGTTTTGGAACCATCAGAGGTAATGTAAACTAAATCGCCGACCTGAACGGGCATGGAAGGGCGAGGACAGCATCCAGGAGCTTTGGATCTCTCACTAGCGGGATGGTTACCGAGCCGCAAAGAGTGCTGTTGTCAAAAAACTTGGAGGTCAGAAAAAGGGATCTGTGCGTTGGTGAATTGGTCGCGTTGAAGCCACATCTCGCGGGCAGACAATCCTCTGTTGCGGATACGGGTGTTGAGATTGGCAGTCGCCACAGCTAAGGAGAGAGGAGTGATTGTACCACCCTCAGGGCAAATACGGAGGAGCTCATCACCGAGTTCAGCTACGCATTTCTCTGCCACAGGATTCTTGTTTGGGTTTTTGATTCGGCCGACTTCTACAGCAAAGCCATACTGCCTAAGGATTTCATCGCCGCACAGCGAAGCGAAGCCAGGAGCGGGATCTACCCTTATCACAGAAGGGGGGCCAGACAGAGGGCGCAGCTCAAGGCACAATCGGAGGAGACCAGAGCGAATGGAATCACGACGTTCGTCGTCTAACAAGCAGCTAGCAGTGAAGGACGTGGAGGTCTCACGGACGGCAAGTATCAACTGACGGTAGCGTTTTATAACGTCTGCGGCGAAGGAAATACCAAAGCCGTCAGGAGGATCGGAGGTTGACTGTTCAACAAGACTGGAGGGAACTTTCTTCAGAGAAGAGCATAGGTGACAACACTGCGAGCACCGTTCCAGGGCTTTGTCCAGATCTAAGGCGAAGAAGTAACGCTGTGAGACCAGTTTCATTTGGTGACGGGAAGGGTGACCCAACTTAACGTGCAGGGCAGCAAGGAAGCCATCAACGACGGAACGGGGGATGACTATACACTCACGGGGCGCAGCGAATGGTTCATCACGTTTTACGACGAGCAGGCCGTCACGGGAAATGGAGACTAGGTTTAGGTAACGCTTGACGTCATTGATGTTTGTCAGCTTCTTTGACGGGCGGGTTCCCTGCTTAAGATGAGAGTGGACACGCCTTAAGTCAGGGTACTCTAGCTGCGATTGGAGCCAGCCGTACCAGCCGTAAGTGACTCGAGAGGAGCGAGGAGTTTAGCAGCTCCACTAAGGACCCGGCCAAGCATCTTGTACGACCCAACAAAGGCACGGCGGCCGCAGACGTTCTTGGGAGGCTCGCAAGAAGCCAGAGCAGCTACACGATGGGGAGAAGCACGAATCGAGCCTTGGGACCATATCCAACCGAGAATGGTGGTCGAGGCTGGGCAGATTATGGTTTTCGCAGGTGAGAGGCGAAGGTCGCAGCGATCAAGAGCCGTGAGGACCTTTCGCCAGTTTGTAAGGAGCTCTTGGTGAGAATTACCACCTCAACACAAGTCGTCAGCGATCTTAGCGACATCCCTCCTGAAGGAGATCACCCAGGACGCGGCACATCAGCTCCTCGAGGGCTGTCTCAGAACCAGGGATTCCCATGGCGCAGCGCGTGTAGACACGAACACCTTTGAAGGGAGTAACCATGCCACAATACTTCATGGAGTTCTTTGCAAGGGGGATTTGGTAGAACGCCTGGGACAAATCAGAGACTATGATGTACTTCCAGCAAGCAATCTTGAGAAGGGTGGAGTCCACGTCTGGCATTAGTGAGGGCTGAGGTTTACTATAGCGGCCCACGTCAGTAAAGGCTGTGACCAAGTGGAGGCCGCCATTCCTCTTCTTCACTAGGAAGGAGGGATTCAGATATTCCACCACAACCTCTAAATCTTCTGGTCGACAGAATACACCTTGAGACTCAAGTTCGTCAAATTTGGTTTGAAGCAGGTCGAGTTGGTCACGAGAGTACTGAGGGACACGCCCTTTGCGCTGGGGAGGCTCGACAGGTCCCATATTCACAACTCCTTCAATCGGACCGGCGGCTCCATTATAACCAGGGATGCGGGAATCGAAGACCAATTGGAACTCCCTCAGGAGCGAGACGAACGCGGCTTTCTCAGAGGAGGATAACAAACCATTAGGGTCTACATGTACGGACTCAATAGGGGAAGAGGGAGGAACAGTAAACTTTGGAGATGGCTCGGCGGCTTGAGTTGAGGAGGACTCTGTGGGAGATTCCAGAACAGTTAGACGTGCCTGGCATAAATGGTCGTGCTTACGGACAAGTAAGGGCTCTTCGGTATTGTTGAGAAGTCTCAGCTTACCGCCAATGGATTGCACGATGTCAGGTGGAGGCCAGGTGTGAGTAGGTTTGAGGTGACTAGAAGAGACCGAATCCATGCGCGGCTCGATGGCGAGTGTAGCATCTTTAAGCAGCTCTGAAGGGGCGTCGATTTCAAGGAATTCACCCGGCCAGACGGTGGTGTTAGTGTTCGGGGCGCGAAGGAGGTGGCAAGCTCTGACAGCGTAGTGGGTCTGAGGACTTTGAGAACAGCCATAAGACGCCACGTCACACCCAGCGATGATAATCTCACGTTTAGTGGGACGGACTGCGATGTCGTTGGAGGTCATGAAGGGCGTTCCAGCCAGTATGTCAACATCAAGATCCTCGACAACGAGCGCTTCCAGAGTAAGTGGTCTACCATGACGAATCAGAGGAAGGCGAGTCTCACCAACAACAGCTAACGGGGTACGACCGTCAGCCTGCAAAGCGGTCTGGGAGCTTTTAGTCACCTTAGCACCAATGTGCCGAGCTAGGGAGGCTCTCATCATATTAGTTTCTGCGCCAGTGTCGATTGTTAGACGTAAAGGGTGATGACTGTAAAAAGCGTGAAGGAATGGAGACTGTGAGATGTTTACGCGGCGAGTAACAGGAGGTTCCATAGTAGGTAGAACTCCGGAGGGACAATGCGGCATATCTGAGAATTCTTGAAAATCTGAAGGGCCAGGCTGATCAAGGCTGTGCTGGTAATCATAACTGGTCTCATCTAATTCAATGCCAGCCACTTGGCGAGCCTTGGACACGAAGAGACGGTCAGGTTCGGGCAGAAACTTGCAATTGCTGAGGAAATGAGACCGAAAATTTGGGCGACCAGCCTGCTGGCAAAGAGGACAGGACTTGACAGCTCGAGGCTTGGGTAGTAGCCTGCGACGAGCGGAAACAAATGAGCGATGATCAGTCGGGGGAGCAGAGCGTAAGACCTTGGATTCATCACTGGTGTGGAGTTCGTCAAGTAACGACTCGAGAGCTTGAGAAGATCTCAGGTTTCACAGACGCCAATGTCCTACTACGTAACTCAGTTCCATATCGCTGTTTCACAAGCCGCGGAAGGCTGGGATGGAGTAGGCGTAACCAGGTAAGAACAACAAAATTTTCGAGGGATGGAGATAGTTCTTCATCAGTGTCAGGAATCTCTCCATGATGAGTGATTCCGCCGGATGTAGTGAGCAGGTTGTCCTCAATGAAGGCCATTAAGCTTTGGAATAAATCCTCAGGACGTTGTTCGGGCTTTAGAGAAATATTCGCGAGGTCCAAGAAACGGGAACCGGTTAACTGCAAGCCATAATGCTGCCGGATCGTTTGCCAAACGCCGCTAATAGATGTAGAATTCTTGACGATTGAGCTCCGGGAAATGATAGGGGCGTAATTGGCAATTTGGCCGAGCATCATTTCCAAATGTGTTACCTTTTGTGCAGCAGTCCTTCTTCTCGCCGCTGAAACAGATTCAGGATCGTTGGAGAAACCACGTAGAGGTGTAGCGTTTGTTTTTTTTCCCCACGACGATCCATCAGTAAGAAAGTCTGCAAAGTTCGGATCGAGGGACAGGATGTACTTTAAATTGTTTTCCCAGGCATCGATCGAAGTGATAGTTTCATTCGAAGAAAGCGACCACTGTTTCGGCGCTCTGTGTGAAGTCATCGAGTCTACGATTCACGAATTCTGGTTTGGTTGCTCAGAGAAGCAGCAAATATCGAAGAACACTGTAACGTCCTTGTCTCTATGGGTTCTTGGAAGAGTCGGTGCTGCCACCACGCCAGTAAGTTAAGCCAAAACTCCGAGCAGAAGAAATCACGTTCACTAACCAAAGACAAGATGCAAATACAAAGCAAACGGTAAATACAAAACGGTAATATAGGTAGCAAGCTAATTATGCGCGAAACGTGTGACAATGACTAAACATCAGCGTGCAAGCAAAGCGAAACGACAGCGTGCACAATGTGTGGCGCTACGTGACTAAACAACAATACGAAATATGGCGCTAGAGAATTATACATTTGAATTTTTAAATTTACATGAACTGGGACAAAAATGAGAAGAAAAATAGTAAACAGCGTACTTAGCTTATTGATTCAATTTTTTGTGCTGTAAAAGAACACAGAGCTTCCTATTGCTGGTCGTGGATGAGTTTGTCAACAATGTACCGCCCCAGCTTGCTCCATGATGTCTAAAACAAAAACAAGATTTCGCCAGTGACCTTTTATTACATGTAGAGGTTCTTGACTGGTTTGGTCACTCACTAGATCTAGAGTACTCAGAATAATCTAAGACTGGCCGCTGAAATTAACTTGATCTGTATTTTTTCCGTGTCGCCATGATGGATTATACTGTTCAGCTCGAGGAGCACAGTTTCAGTTATGCAATGGTTTTGTTCTTTCAGGTCTAATACTGTGTCGTTGACAAGTTACAGCCTTTTATAATTTAAGATTATTTGTTTGCACTTACCAAAATCTCTCAATGGCTTGCTGGTTGCCTGCCTGTCAGTCTAATCGTACCGGCTGATACATCCACAGTGATGCCTTCATTTAGTGGCACATCAGCGCCAAACTTTCTTTCTGTTTACCACGCTGACGCTGTCTTAATTCTCCCACTATAAACCACTAAAAAAAACATCTTCGAGATTGGAAAAATAACAGTTATTCGCACAATCGACCAACCGAAAAGACAATTCAAAGATGGGCACCAAAAGAGAATGAATAAAAGTTCTTTGTTTGGTAAAAGCACGAGGAAAGTCACGTGAAGATTTGCACGCTGTCATTGGCTGTTGCTGTGTAACATCCGGTGGACTTAATTGTGGTCTTCAGAGAAACATGAGCAAACCATCGCAAAACATCTTCGCTTTCGTCTGGTATATTAAGATGCTTCCTCACCTCACTTAGATCTTTTCGAATTGTCCATTTTCTGGCGGTGATTTTGACGAAAACACACTTTATGGAAAGATTCATCTTCAGCTGAGGATAAAACATGTTTTAGTCGTCGAACATTGTTGAGGAAACATTCGAATATCACTTATGATACTGTTCATGGTATAGGTGAGAAAAATTATCTACGTTCTTTTCATTTCAAGGGACTTTCTAAATTTAGCGTCTTAAGTTTCATGAGCTTTTGGGATAAGTCACTGCGTAAATGTTTGACTTAACGATTGTGTGATTTTAGGATTGTGTTTTGTTTTGTATTAATTTGTCTTTTAGCCTTCATTAAAGTTAACATTAAGTAGAACTTTTTGTTTAGGCTTAATCATACATTTGTTTCCTTGGAAGAAATAAAATATTGATCCTAAAGATTCACAAAACGTTGCAGTCTTTTTTTAAGTCTTTTTTTTAACTAAAGTGGTGGAGCTTTGATATTAACCTCAAATTATATCCTCAAAGTTTCATAGTCTCTCTCTTAGTTTATGATTGATTCCAAGACATTCGGTTCTCAGTGATTCTGTTTAGGAACAGTAATATGTTCAAGTGTGATATAAGTTGCTATAATTGTTTTTGTAGATTTTTTGTTACATTTATGTGAAACCAACAATATGTCTGTCATTTTTGTTTAAAAAAAATTTAGCATTTGTATTTTAGCAAAAATTTGCCTTCATGGAACAACATGGCCAAAGATGCCAGGTTTGGCTGCAAACTTGTTATACCTTTTTAGGCCTAGAAATCCAAAAAAGCCTGGCTTAAATCTTGAAGGCCAGGAAGGCCAGGCTTTTTGACCAAGCTTGCCGAGAAAGCCCGGCCTTGGAACTAACAAGGCCAGGAAGAACAAGCTTTGGTGGCCAAGGATGCCGAGAAAGCTTGGCTGTGGCCATGCTTGCGGGGCTTTACTAGGCCGCATTTTCACGGTAAGCCCGGCCAAAAACCCGGAAAGCCTGGCCTGGCCAGGCTGGCTGGTATTTTGGCCAGACTCCTGATGCAAGGGAACTTTTTTTTTTTTTACCTTATTTAAAGTCAACAATAAAATGATACGAATAATCGCTGCTAGTTCAGTACTTGTTTTAATGCTGTTTAATGGCTCAGTTCGGCAGTTCAAGCTTGATTGTCTAATTCATGTTTTTATACAAGCCCTAAACTTAAGGTTGTTTTATTGTTGTGGAAAAAATGAGTGCAGCAAAGCAAGCAGTAAATAATGGTCGATTCTGGCCCAGTAGTAATTACAAGGGAAAGCAATATGAAATGGTGTTAACAAAAACACGGATGACAGAGAAAGGGATGAAGAGATTGACAAAGCATATGTAAATGGTATAGAAGCAGAGGGTGACAGTGAGTGGGACAGTAAGATTGAAAATGGCTACTCAGATGGAATACTGCATTATCTAATCCACAACACAACACCACGTGGGGTTCGCTTCTTCTTGACAGCACTAAGGAGCAGAACAACAATTACCCAATTGTGTTGGGGGACATACATCTTTCAATGCTTCAACACATCCTATTAGTGACACTCGCTTATTGCCATCGATTGATCTACTTATTGTTTTATTTGATCACACACCTTCTACAGCTGCACCCTTTTTTTTCCCTTTTATTCCGCGCTTGCGGAACATTTTATCTTATCTGTCCCGACAATGCCGTTGAGCAGTGAAAGCTTGGACTTTTAGTATTTTAGTGTATTTTACAGTAGTTCAAGGTCACAATTGTATTTTAATTTTTTAGTGAAAATGCTACTGAAGGACAACATCCAAACATTACATTTTACAACATCCACCAGCTATTATCGGCTGCAAGAGTATCAGCCATACCCTGAAAAAGGAAATGACGGACAGCTGTGTTACATGCACCGCAAGATAGAGAGGATACCTGTCCTGTTCTACCTAAGTCCTTTTATGTATTTTGTTGGCAAAAGTGCTCAAGTGACTGGAACTGTGCAAAGTGTGTGAACTTTGATACTGGACCCTCACATGTCTGTTTTGATTTGTTCCACTGTGCAATATGCCATGAGCGGTACGTAGCATCCACCAAACACCATCCATACCTGCCTTTAAACTGGGGGCGCCATTATGCAATACCATAGTACAATAACATAGTAACCTTGGCCTTGACATTGTAATCGAAGTATTGGAGTGTATTCTGTTAGCTTATTCTACATGTACAAAGAACAATAGGACGAAATTCACTTGGATTAGACTATTTAACATTTCACACATACAGTGTATTCATATCTTTCATTTATATTACTTAATGTGCTTAATATTTACACAGCTTCGACGTAAATCAGTGCTTAGCTGTTTGAATTCTGTGCTCACTAAAGTCAATTCATCCGATCATTTGATACAAACTATATCGACACTCCCTGAAGAGGGCTTTTCAGTGACAACTGACTAGAATTAAATTACAGCTAATGACAGACAGCTAAGATGAGCGTAAATACCAGCCATGAGGTTGATCAAAGACACACTGATTTATTCCGAACAGTGACTTGCTCAAATTTCAAGACATTCATTTGTTACATCTAGGTCAGTTTATGTACTCGTTTAAAAACTCTATTCTCCCTCGAAACTTTGAAAACTTTTTTCAACAAACAGCCAAATCCATAGTTACAATACAAGGTATGCAGACTCCTTTCGTCTACCATTATGTAGAACAAATATCCAGCAATTCTATGTCTTCTATCAAGGTCCAAAATTTTTTAACTCTCTTTCTCATGAGAGAGAGATTACTTGCTCCTCATCTCTTGCATCGTTTAGGAAAAAAAACTTAAAACATCTATTATCAGTAACTATTAATTCTGGTATGTGTATAAATATGATTTGTCTGTACTTCTGTTACCATGTTGTCTAGGTTTAGTTATCTATTATTTCTTGGGAGGGAACCTACAAGCCCCACAGTTTTTATTAGGTTCCCTCGCCATTTTTTTCTTTTTGTCCTATCTGTTGTTTATATGTTAACCATTGCAATTTCTGTGTATTAATCATTCAAGTATATTATGGGTGACAAATAAATAAATACAATAAAAAATGATAAAACAAAATCAAGATACAGATCTTATAACTATCATGTGAAATTGTAAATGTCTAGCCAGACTGTCACGCGAGTAACAAGTTACATCATTACAACGAGTGGCAACCCTGCTGATACAGCTGTCTTTCAAATGGTTTTACCTTTCCATTATCATACATTAATTTTCTTCTTGCTTGTATTTCTCAGTGTTGACGTAACTGGGGATACAGTCATTGATGATACTTGTTCATGTATGTCCTCAAACTAAAAACGGTTTAGAAGATCAACTTTTCACAGTTTGCCAGAAGTCAATCAACCCTGCCTTTGCCAGCACTTCTGGAAATCCATTCACAAAGGTACATTTATCACTGAAGTGTATTCATAACATACAGGCATAGCCTGCGAGCAGGCTCACTACTATTAAATAATCTCAATTCTTGTGCGAGCGACATAGCGTGAGACTCTGCAAAGCTGGTGAGAGATACAGGAGTTTTAATTCCACCCATTGCGAGGTGTCTCATCGGCATTTCACATGTGTCAGATAATTAAGCAATAGGAGCAAAGTGAAATGTAAAAAAACATGATAGCAAGTTGCAAGTGAAGATTCGGGGACTGGGGATACCAGGCTCCGTCTGTGCGAAAGCCCATGAAAATGAAAATAGTTTAGCACATTGTGACAACGGTGACAACGGCGTGAAACAAGCTGAACAAGATAGCGATAAACTTGGCAAAATGTCCCTAAATGAGGCTAGAAAACAGTTACTCTATGCATTTGATGATGGCCTAATTTCAGACGAAGAGTATTTACTCCTGTATGATGTGAAAAGGTCAACTAACTTGGATTTTCCTGACGAGCAGTACCCACTTTTTGATCTAGAAGACATGCAAAACGACAAGTGTTTGGCCGAGTTTAGGGTTCATAAAAACGACCTTATTCTGGCAGAGGTTTTAGGGATCCCTGACCAGTTTACCTTGGAGCAAAGAAGCATTGTCGGAGGAATGGAGGCGCTATGCATGCTGCTGAAGAGGCTGACATACCTGTGTCAATACAGTGACACGATGCACAGGTTCAGACAACGACCTTTATTGGTAGTGTGCCCAGCTAGAAACTGTGTTGTGGACTTTATTTACGCCACCCATCATCGAAGAATTACCGATTGGAATCTGGCCGTATTGAATCCACCTGCTCTGCAAACTTACGCTGACTGTATACATCAACATGGTGCACCTCTACTTAACTGTTTTGGGTTTAATGACGGTGCAGTGCGCCCCATAGCCAGACCAGGAACAAACGAACCAATCCTTTACAATGGCCACGAGAGAGAACACAGCTTAAAACTCCAGACTGTAGCCATCCCGAATGGTGTTATTACCCATTTATATGGTCCAGTTGGTAAGGATCTGATTTGCTCTCGTTAAAATACAAAATAAAAATGTTTGTCTCTGGATACATACATTACATTATATTACTGCTGCCGTGGGCTGAGCCCACATAGCAGCAACACAAACGATCGCCACTCCTTGCGGTCCTGTGCTAACACTGTTGCCTCTTTGAAGGAAAGTTCAGAATCTCGCAGGTCTCTAACACTGTATCTTTCCAGTGCATGCGCTGTCTGCCTGGGCGACAGGCGCCCTCGTGGTTCCCAGTGGAGCAAGCGACGGGGCAAGCGAGTTTGGTGCATACGGATGACATGTCCAAGCCATGTAAGACGTGTGTCGTGCAGTCGCTTGGATTCTAATACAATGAAATGTGGCCAATGGAGTCTCTCATATTTTATTTATAATTGAAACTCTTATCAGAAATAATAAGCCTAAAACAAAAAGAAGAGAATCTTTAAGGCAATTATTTCATTCAGGGAGGTTTACTGTGCTAGCCGAAATCATTCCCAAATCCATATATGTACAGAATTTCCCAATCAGACTATTTAAAGGCCTTGAACATGTAGAGAGTACCTACCTTTTTTTACTTTTCAGAAGGAAGAAAACATGATGCGGGGATGTTCAGAGAATCTGGATTGCTTCCCGTGTTGCAACATAATGCAATATCCCCTACTGGCCAACCACTCTGCGTTTATGGTGACCCTGCCTACCCTTTACATGTACACTTGCAAGCCCCTTTTTGACAGGGTGTCTGGTTCACTCCCCAAATGTCTGTTTACAATAAAAGCTTGAGTGAAGTCAGGGTTTCCGTGGAATGGTTATTTGGGGACATAGCCAATTATTTTAAGTTCCTGAACTTTAAAAAAAATTTAAAAATAGAGCTAAGCAGCATTGGAAAAGTATATATGGTATCTGGTTTTTTACGGAATGCACTTACTTGTCTCTATGGGAACCAAACCTCCCAGTTTTTTGGACTAGACCCACCTCACATTCAGGATTACTTTGCATGAATTTTAAGTGAAACAGAAAATAGTGAGAAACTGCAAGTGATCTCGGCTTGTTAACTGTCTAGCTATGTTAGGTTTGACCCTCATTGATCTGTCAGTATGTAAAATGAGTACATGAGTAAATGTATGAACACAAGCTTAGTTACAAATTAGGATGGTAAAAATCAACCAATTTTTTTCCTGTTAAAAGATTTAGGTGAAAAAAGAGACAAAAATTCATCTCATACCAACTGGGCCATAAAGGTGAGCGACTAAGCCATTAGGCACTGCTATTGCTTGGAATTTCAAGCTATGCACACCCTTGTGACCATTGTACAGTACTCTTTGGTTGGCTCCAGGTCTTGAAATTGGTCGAACAGTACCGTCTATAAATCCAAAGCAGTGCTGTAATGGTGCTCCCATATGGTGAATTGCATCGACATAAGTTTGAAGGGCAGCAGGGTTGAGTATTTGGGCATTCCACTGCGTGATTCGGTGGTGGTAAGTTGCATAAATGAAGTCCAAAATACAGTTAGTATGAGATGAATTTATGTCTCGTTGTTCAATTAATTGCAATTTCAAAGTCCGGACTTCAGTGGAATGGCTGTTTGGTGAAATTGCAGACTCTTTCAAACTTTTGGATTTCAAAAAGAACTTGAAAATTCAATTAAGCAGTGTAGGAAAGCTTTATGTTGTTTCTGTCATTCTGAGAAATGGCCTGACATGTTTGTATGGCAATTAAGTATCTAGATTTTTTAATCTTGACCCCCTCAGGCTTCATGATTATTTCACTTAAAACATCAACATATGGTAATAGAGTGGTGTTACCCTTTAAAAAATCAGTTTTGGTAAGTATGTACTAATTAAGTTTATGAATCAAAGTTAACAATGCAAATACAATAAGATGCTGAAAATGCCCTAATCAAACCTGTCTTTATAAAATTATGTCTGCCTTGAACATTATATTAAATCATTTGCAGTATAGACCCTATGCAAAAATGACTGGCTTTAAATTATTCTTTTGTTCATATTCAAACTAGCCTCACTAACCTAGTTTTTGGGATCAAAATTCTAAAGAATTTTTTTATCCTGAACGAGGCTAGTGATACAGGCCCTTTTGAATATGAAGAAAAGATTAATTTAAAGGCAGCCATTTTTGCATAGGGTCTATAAACAGTCTCATTTATTCCATTTTGTGCTTGTAATGAACAAAAAACTTTCCTTGCATGATTGCAATATAGTAATACATTCTTGTTTTTAAAATGTATTTATACATAAATATAATGTAAATTTCATTTGACTCAATAATGCAATTTATTATATGTTCTCTTTATAGACTTTGTAACAGTAAGCAACAAGTTCTTGTTGAAGTAGAAGTTTTGAAAATACATATCACCTCATGTGTAACAAAACACCAATATGTTAACTGTAGCATTCAAGTGTTAACATCTAAAAAATAAAAGCACATTCCAAGTTAAATTGTCAAAAAGGGATGGACATCAAATTAAGGAAATGCCCTTTATAAAATGTTTACTTTTTAACAAGACTGCTGAGTACAGCCAAGATGGCTTGAGTCTGCTGTTGCTGCTGTTGAAAACATCATCGCTTGCATGTGTTGAGCTTGCTCTGTTTTCTTGGCCTGCTCTGTGAGTTCTGCTTTTCCAACTTCAAGTTCCTTCTCCCTCAACTCGTGCATGATCTTGTTCTTCTCTTTTAAGTACTCTATTGTATCACCTCCACTCCTTTGCTTGCTTCCCCTCTCATTATCTCTCTCATCGCTCTTCCTTCTTTTAGTTTGACTTACTCTTTCCATGTTTATTTTCCTCATTTCTTCTGCTTTTGCTCTGTCAGCTTCAGTATTCTTCTGGTGTCTGCTGTCATTTTCTGACATTTTTCATTTTCTGTCATTTGCTTTTTCTCCCTGTTATTTTTTCTAGAAGCACATCCAGCTCAGTGACTTCATTTGATGTTCCAGAGCTTTGCTCATCTTGCCTGTTTCGTTTGATGTACTCTTTCTGGATAAGACTGAATCTTTTTCTCACACTTCTTATGTTAACTTTGAACTCAAGCTCACAACAACTATTTAAGGCGTCTGCTATTCTTGTCCAGGCTTTTCCTCGTTCTACACTCCCTTTCTTATGTTGGAAGGGTTCAACCACCATCACTTCCCTGCATAAGTTTATTTTGCATAAGCAGTTTGTGTCTGTTTGTAGCACAAATGGTACTCAGTCAAGACAATGACAATGGGTTATGTAATCAAGAACCCTGCTACTGGATACAGTCTGGAGAAAAGTCAATCAATATTCAGAAGCTGAATTTCGATCATTTGATCATACTACATAATATGGAAATGTACTTGTGGTAGGTAGCTTGGAAAAGCCAGAATGATGGAATTCGGAATATTCGGAATACCCGGAATACTCGTAATACTATAAATAAATAAATAAATAAATAAATTAATAAATAAATAAATAAAAAGAAACTAAAAAGTCACATCATTTCTCACTGCGCAGTAGATATGTGAATTTCTGTCTTCCCTTTGCCCCCCCCCCCCCCGGTCTCCTGACTGCTTACAGTCAAAGAACAATGCAAAATACATTTCCCTTATCGCTTCGCCTGTCTGACAGTGCCATCAGCAGTAACTAACCGCAACACGAAATCAAGTTCTTTTTTTCAAGCTGAACACAGTATTTCATTTGAAGTTCAGTCTGTTCACGTCTTGAAGCTCATTGCTGGGACTTAAGAAATGGATAATACTAGATGGAAGAAGAGGACCTACGCAGAAGTTGTTTGTTCTGGTGGAGGTGGGTGGTATTTTTTTTAAACCTGTAAATCGCCTGGTCGCATCAAAGTTAAGCGCATTTAGAAGGGAAAAGCACAATTTCAACTGCATACCAAGTATAGAGGATCCATAAGTATTATACTACCCTCGTTTCCTAGTTTTCTAGTGCATTTGTCTGGCAACTTAAATGACTAGCGATGAAGTTTAATTGAATTTCAGTGCCTTTTGGAATAGCGTGATCTATTCCATTTTCAATTGATAAAATGTGGCTTGTGCTATTTTGAATTTTGCCATAACTTGTGACTCGGAGTGCATGCGAGTAGATTATTGACAATGTACGTAGCGCTTTTGAAAGTTAGTGTAACGCTGTAACAGTGACATTGCATTACTGTTTAAGTGATCATAACTATTTCAGGGGCACCCAACGACAAGTTTCGGTAGAATATCTGTTCGGTGGAGGGTAATTCGCCTTGGGATTTCGGCATCGATTCAAGAGTGCACTCGGATTTTCCCAACTAAAAGATTCGAAATTGGGAAATCATAGCCCATGAGGTTTTCGGAAAGGTCGTAATTGCTGTTTTTGGCAGTCAAAAACGTGAGCTAGCATTTTCGGAAGGAAAATAGTTCCCTAGAAAGCTAGTGGAAAGTTCATTTCGGCTTGCATGTTCTCAAAGGAAGATTTTGTTCCCTAACATGCTCGGGCGATTAAAATTTCAGCTAGGGAATCCGAACAGATGAACTTCTTCTAGCTTAAGAAAACATCTCTTTAAACAGACTTCAAACACCATAAGGCACTTAAAGATGCCTTTCTTCAGCTTTTGGTTGAATTGGCTCGTTGGGTGCCCCTGCTATGTGAATGCAGTTAACATATTTGTCCCAGAAGGGCACCTTTGTCTTATGAACAGTTGGAGTTGGTTCTCATAACGTGACCGATTTGAAGACTTTCCTTTCAAAACAACAATCACCCATTTAGCTGCGATATTCCATGTGTGCCATTTAAAATGCTGCTGTTTTGAGTCTGTTTTATTTTGCATGCAGGTTCCTCAAATGAAAGCAGTAGTTCAGACTGGGAGTTGGAAAAAAGGTCAGTACGGAAATGTTGAATGCTGGGAGAACCAGAATAAAAGAATAAAACCTCACTTGTTCAGTATAAAAAGATAAAGAGGCCTCAGGTAAAATGGCTGCAGTGCGGTTGAAATGCAATATTTATTTTAGTTCGTCCCTCACGGTCGGCTTTGTAAGAAGTAATTACAATTTTACCAGTTGTGCATGAGAGTTCTTTAACTATTTTGTGGACTGTCATTTTACTCATACTTATTTCATTTTCTATTAATGTAATCTACCTACCTAAATGACTGTCATGACTCAGCAGGATGCGAGTGATAAGTCAGTGAACACGAAAATTAAAACTTGGCAAACGTCTTTTTCATAGTGTTTTCTAGGTGGATGTACCGCCTATCCATAAACATTGCCGGAAGGCTAAACCATGAAAACTCGAAGGTGAGCATTTTCAGTTTGCTTTTACATTAGTCGTACGAAAATCAAGCTCGAAAAACTTCACTGCGCTTTTGTATGCCTCACACGTAAAACAGGAAACACTCGACCAGACAAAGAGCCATAGTTGTGTGTCTGTCTTGACGATAACAAATTTTGCTTCCCAAGTGTCTGTTGCTGTACTATATATAGCAGCTCACGAATAGGAAATTTCTATGAAACAGGGGTGGTGGGGGGTGGGTATGGTTTGGTGGGAGGATCGTTGACCGTCTACCATCTACCCTTGTCATTTGAAAAAAAGGGTTGATCCAGACTTCAGTTTGCATTTACGTCCGAGGGTTATTTTTAATATGGTTTTTTTCTTTAAACATGTCTAAGTCCCGACAGTGAACTGGCAGTGGGAGAGGTGACTCTGCAACTGATCCCATCACCATTGATTGCTCTCCGGCCAAACACCCCACCACTGGCGAGGCAGACAAAATCATCAGCGTCGATTCCTCCCCTGAACCAGCAAAGGCAAAATATCTGGGTTATACAGGTTACGGGGCAGCAATAGCTAAGGTGCGTGCAGGCTCTGGCAAATCTGCTATGACGAAAAAATTATTAGACACCAGAACTGTCTTAAAAAATCAGGATTTTCCAAAAAGGGAAAACTACGGAAACAGTGATCATTCATCGAATTCGAGCGTCGTGAGTAGCGAAGGCAGCAAGGAATCAGAAGAGGAGATTCAATATTACAATGGTGATACTCGATTCCCCTTGTTTAGCACCAAGAGGCAAAGATTTGAAGCGGTGGAGGTCCTTGATATTTTGACAAAACACTGTGACAAAGAAATGAAGTGCCAGCATCAACCTATGAGGGTTCAGCAGAATGCTGCCTTTTTAATAGACGTGCGATTTGTACCAATTGATGACCTATCAGCTGACGGCAATGGGACATACATTTACACAGGGCGTCCGACTCAAACTTTTCAGAAAAAAGTGAACGCTGAGTGGAAGAAAAGATGTTCAAAACGTACAGACATCGATAAGGAATCAGATTTTCATTTTATCCCAGAATATAGGCACCTAAAGGACAGCCCTGACTTTCACCAAACTCTTTATTATGCAAGAGATAAGTGGGGTGAGATTGTAAATAATTTCGTACTTTTACAGTATCAGTTTGATGGACCGGAGCACTCCATTAAAGCTTTACCCCACAGAAATTCCAAATCAGGGAAATTGTTCACTCGGACAAAGCCTTCCGTGAAGAGAGTATTGAGCAAAAATTTAAAAACCCTATCGGCAAGTGAAGCAGTTGCCAAAACATGGAAAGATTTGGGGGGTCCGTTCAAAATCTTTTGAGAGGCTGACATTCCTAGGGGAAGGGCGCAAGCATATGACATGAAAAGAGAACATTCTAACACAACCTGCTCTCAACCCCGGAGAAAACAAGTCGACTAAATGACCACCTTCAACTGGTTTGCAAAGACCGAGGGTAAAGGTTTTGTTCGAATGCGAGAACTGTCAACTGAACCCCTGATGATTCTGGGACAGATAAGCAATTAGCAGACATGTCAAGGTTTTGCACGAGTCATCTTGACTTCACATACCTCTCAGTGGACCCGTCATTCGATTTTGGAGAATTTAGTGTTACGCCAACTTCTTACAGCAACATCTTATTGAAGAATAGAAATACTAATAAATCCCCAGTGTTTGTTGGACCAATTTTTATTCACCACACGAAAAAGACACTTATGCACAATTTTTCGCAAAATTGAAAAATCTCGCACCGCAACTTGAAAAATTAATAGCATTCGGCACAGATGGATAAACCGCAGCCCAAACTTGTACTTTCTAGCGAAACTTAAAGGAAACATTGTGCGTTGTAACAGTTGCAAGACTTCCTTCAAGAGGGACACGTTAGAAAATAACGTTGATGCTGTGGCCGTGATTGGCCGGAATGAGAGAGATTGGTTCCCGTTTGTTTTTGCAGATAGTTCTAAGTACTGGCAGATGGGGAGATCCCAAAACCACTATTATCATCCAAAGGTGTCTTGTCTCAAGTCCCGAAATCCCAACTTCAAAGTTTCAGACTTAACATCTTTGTTACACAGGATAGAAGGAGGTCTTCTCATTTCCAACGAGATGTCACAGGAACTATGGGAGAGGTTTGGAGATTCAATATTCCGTTAAGACTTTCGTCCACGGCATTGCGATGGTAGATCTCGTTCAATTAAGAAAGAAAGAAAGAAAGAAAGAAAGCAAGTGCGCAAAAGCTAAGCACAACTAATATTCTTCATAAACATTTTGTTTGTTTCCTTCTACAACCGCTGTTTCTTCCATTTGAAAAAACAAGCTGGTATATTAAACATCTATAGGCACATTCCTCTCGAATTAGGATTTCGTTACTAAAGATCTACATTTTTTGTGAAGAAGGTACCTGATCAGGGTTATATAGAAAAGCTTTGACATATGTTTACAATGACAAGTAGGTAGATATCTGTTCGGTGGAGGGTAGTTAGCCTTAGGTTTTCGGTGTCGATCAAAGAGTGTTAGATCGGATTTTCGTAACTGAAACGTAGCCTAAAAGATGCAAACCCCTGACGTTTTCGGAAGGGTCATATTTGCTGTTTTTGGCAGTCAAAAACGTCAACTAGCATTTTCGGTAAGCAAATAGTTCCTAGAACGTTCGAGGAAAGTTCAATTCAGCTAGCAATTTCTCAAAGGAAGATTTTGTTTCCGAACATTTTCGGGTACTCAAAATTTCAGCTAAGAGATCACATTCGTCTAGCTAATAGAGACATTACTTGACACCATAAAGTACTTAAAACATGGAGGGGAATATCGGACAAAAATGTTATTGGATCGTACCGTATGGTGTATTGTATTGTATTTGCCGGTGTACTGTCTTATCGTACCCGGTATGCTGTTATCTCGTACTCGGTGATGTGATCTTGTATCCAGAATAGTGGTATGTCGTACCTGGTAACATTATATCGTAGCCAGATGCCATTATGTCATAACCGGTAATGTTATATCGTAGGCAGATGCCATTATGTTGTACCTGATAATGTTATATCGTAACGAGAATGCTATTATGCTGTAACCGGTGATGCTTTGTCGTATCTTTCTGTTGTTCGCATGTGGTGAAATATGGTCAGCGGCAATCCTTTTTGCTCAAAAATGGCGCGAAAAGTCGGTCACGTGACATTGTTTCTATGTGAGAAATGGCATCTTGTTGAAAACGATGGAAACTTTTATATGAAATACGCCTAGACAGTTTGAACACATATCCCCAGGAACTAAAACAGCGAAGACAGCCAGCGAAACGGTGGAAACAACTGGGCATCAGAAAACGTCAGGTAATTTTAAGCTTTAAGTAAGTTACGTTGATGCATATTTTAAACTGTTTACTACAGCCAGAAGCATATAACTTCTGCTACAGCTTACTGTAGGTTTGTAAGTCCGTGAAAATACGCCAGCTTACTATACTGAATTCAGGTTTAGCCACTTTGCTTTTGTAACGTACGAGTGAAAGCCTATATGTAGGGAAGTAGTTTCCTTCAATACAGCAAAGTTAAAGTAATGACGGGTTCTGGGGATGAGGGAACCTATGCACATGTCATCGGCTTCCCTGTGGGGTCAACCCCCGAGCCTACCAGGGAGATTTGTGGAGGAATAAGAGGAGGTGGATGGGATTCATTACCCGAGGCTATGGAAAAATTTTGACACTGTTCTACGATCAAAGAGAAGGGAGTGAGGGAATTCACAAGTTTGAAAAGGATGTCATGGGGATTTTCATCTGAGAGACACCTCACCCAGGGGACTTCCAGGGAAATTCCTCACGCTTGCTTAACCTATTTTACAATCCCCCTCATTAGCCCGGGGATCGACCCCATTTGGAAGCCGATGACATGTGTATTAAGCACCGTTTTTGTTTAGCTACAAAGGGAAAGCAGAAGTGAGGCGTTTTCTCTTATTACTTGCCTCGGCGCTACAACATTTATATTAATAAGTCTCTGTACTCTTATAGAAACGATTTACTTGAAAATTTTCGCACAATCACTGCCAATGAGTATGAGTTACATCCACTTTCAGTTGCAGTACATTGCTCAAAAACGCCCCCTCGGAGGGGGGGGGGGGGTACTCTCTTATATGAGCTATATAGGTATGTACCACCCCAAAGGGTATGGTTTTTTAGCCGTTTTGGTCTGAAATAGGTTATCAATTTTGACCATTTTGGTCTGAAATAGGGTATGGTTTGAGCACTCCAGTCTTTAATTTGATGTTTTTTAGAAGAAGCTACTTCTTCATCTTTAGCTGATAAGACCATCAACAAAATCCCTTCTTTTTTGTCTCTTGATTATGTTTACGGTAACTGTGTACATGAAATAGGTCTGAAAGAGGGTATCAAATTTTTGGTCAGGTCTGAAATAGGGTAGGGAAAATCGCAGATTTTGGTCTGAAATAGGGTAAGGGTTTCAGGAAGTGGGCCGCACACCCCCACCCAATTTTTCTGGGAGTTCCCCCCCAGGAAAACGCCTTTGCTTAAGCTCCCTGGACGAGCAGTCTCAAACACACAAAACTTGTTTATTTTACTTTTCAGCTTTATAAGCTTTGAGTGCAAAATATGGAAGGCCAGTATCAATCACCTCTTGGGCTTGTTACTGAAAACGTTAGAGCCGTGTAAATGACGTGATAAATAAGTTAGAAAGTATGGATTACAGCAGCAACATCGAAATGGACTGGATTTGTACTCTGTTGTTGAGGCTTGGGGGTACTTTAGAAGATTCAGTTCTCATACATTTATGAGAAGCAGCAAGGATGTTATCCATAATTGATAAAGATAATGCATGATGACAGTTTCACACCTTCGCCTACAGAAATACAAACAGGTTTTAAAGGTAGGCCTAAATTTGATATTTCCTGTAAACAGCTGGAATACTTTCCTGAGAATGGATTTAAGGCAACTGACATAGCCAAAATGCTCTGCATAAGTGTGAAAACAGTGTACAGAAGGTTGGAAGAAAATGGCCTATCGATCCGTGATACATATGCTATTCTTACGGCGCAAGAGTTAGATGATGTTGTCAGAAATATCATACAGGAATTTCCCAATTGTGGCTTCAAAAGCATGCGTGGTCATCTGATATCTCAAGGATACAACGTACAGGAAAACCGTATCAGGGAGGCTATGAGAAGGACTGATCCAGATGGGACTGTTGTGAGAGCACTTCAAATTCGTGTGGCTCACCGGAGAGCCTACAGTGTCAGAGCACACCATAATAGCATTCTCGTTACGACATAATGCAGGATAATGGCATCTGGCTACGATATAACGTTACCGGTTATGACATAATGGAATGCTGGTTACAATATAAGGTCACCGGGTGCAACATAATGGCATCTGGCTACGATATAACGTTACCAGTTACGACATACTTTAGTAGGCTTATTTAGCAAAGACAACGGGACTTCTTGACAACGGCGCACGCAGATCTAACAACCAACTTGACCAATGGCAGAGCAGCAAATTGAGCACTGGAAGTCGTGTTCAGTCCTTTCCGAGCGCTCTCGCATCCTCAAATGACATTCCCGTTCTGTTGCTAAATTATTCTGGATAGGAGATCACATCACTGAGTACGACATAACAGCATACCGGGTACGATAAGACAGTACACCGGCAAATACAATACAATACACCATACAGTACGATCCAATAACATTTTTGTCCAATATTCCCCTCCATATTAAAATGCCTTTTTACAGCTTCATGGTTGATTTGGCTCGTTGGGTGCCCCTTTGTGTAAATTAATGTTAATCCAATCACCCAACACCGTCATGTGTAATCATGAACAGAAATTTGTAATCACGCAAAGAGATTAGATATATTTAATACAGAAAAACTGTGACTGAGCTCTCTAAGTTTTTTTACGTCACCAGGGTTAGAAAAATAAAATGTGTGCCCCCTTGTCCTCTTCGAATCTTCCGGCCTTGTTTCCGTTCCGGTAATCTAGTACTGTGTCTCTTAGGAAATTAAATGCTGCATGCTATTATTACTACAATTTGTCCAAACACGGCGAACTGTGTTTGTTAGCGCAAGAAATAGAAGTGCACAAACACACGGAAGAAAGTGCCATACAAAATCTCATGCATTCCGAACTTCAAATGAAATACTGTATTCAGCTTGAAAAAAAGAATTTGATTTCGTGTTGCGGTTAGTTGCTGCTGATGGCACTGTCAGACAGGCGAAGCGATAAGGGAAATGTATTTTGCATTGTTCTTTGACAGTAAGCAGTCAGGAGACGGGGGGGGGGGGGGGCGGAGGGAAGACAGAAATTCATATATCTACTGCGCAGCGAGAAATGATGTGACTTTTTAGTTTCTTTTTATTTATTTATTTGATTTATTTCTTTTTTCATTTATTTTTTATTAATGAATGAATGAATTTATTTATTTATAGTATTCCGAGGATTCCGGGTATTCCGAATTCCATCATTCCGACTTTTCCAAGCTACCCTTGTGGTATGAGGTTTCTTTTACCCATGCTTCAGTAAGTTTACCATAAATAAGGCAATTGTGCTCAAACATTGGTACATAAAGCACAAAACAGTATGAATTTGCACTATATACCCCCCAGGGAGGGGGTACTCCCAGAAAAATTGGGTGGGGGTGTGCAGTCCGCATCCTGAAACCCTTACCCTATCTCAGGTCAAATTCTTCGATTTTCCCTAACCTATTTCAGACCTGATCGAAAATTCAATACCCTATTTTAGAACTATTTTACAGACACGGTTGGAGTAAACATAATTTGAGAAGGGCGTTTGTTGATGGTCTTGTCGCCTAATGATGAAAAAGAAGCTTCTTAAAAACAATACTCAATTGAAGTCTAGAGTGCACAAACCATACCCTATTTCAGACCAAGACCGTTAAAAAACCATACTCTTTGGAGCCGCACATACCTATATAGCCCATATAAGGGAGCAAAATTAATAATTTGGTTTTATCTGGATATACTGGATATATGGTTTTATCTGGATATACATGTTAATTTTGATCACATTTACAATAATTGTAAATGTGATCAAAATTAAAATGCCCTCTCCCCCCCCCCTGAACAATTATTAGGGACTTTTAGCATCGATGGATTTTAGGACGTTTGGTTCAGAAACAATGCTTATGAACAGGTTGAATTTCATGGGATAGCCCTTCTAAAACAACACCAGTCTGACACAATAGGTGTTTATAGCGAGGATGAGGTACTTTGGTGGCACATTGAGCGGCTTCAGTAAAGGGGTTTGTAATCCATGTGCCAGAAAAATCAGGAATTTGTGTAAATTATTGCAGAGATAAAAAATGCAACCAGCCAAGATGAGGCAGAAGTGGAACAGTTCAAAGTCACCCGAAGAGCTCTGTTTCAACACCCAATCGAAGTCCATCCAACAGGAAAGTGTCAAGAATGTAGGCTAAACTTCGATCTTCTTTACGTCTCTATTTTCGAGTCCAGAAAATAAGATTTGCTACTGGAATATTCGAACATTGATGACTTACTAATGGAAAACAAAGAATCTATGATGAAGGTGGTCATTGTTCATCCAAATGGAAATGTTGTTATTCGTGCATCAGCTGACAAACAGTCAAAACATCTTGAGAATATTTCTTTGAAAAACTGGAAAGCAGCAGCAAATGGTGTTTTTGCTCACCCTCCCCCGTGGGAAGAATTGCCTTCAGAGAGCGGTCTCAGGAATACAGCCGTTCAGATTCTGTTTTGAAAGGTTTTGAACCAGATCAACTGGCTGGGTTTTCCTCAAAGCTAGCGCTTGACGAATGCAAGTATTTGCGGAGCATGAGGAAACCTTTCCATAAATTCTGTTCTGCTCTATAGCTTGGTCGCTGCACGAGTGAGAAATGCTTCGATGTTTGCTGTGGTTTATCGCATATCTACAGTTTTATTTCATTCTGGAGTCGGTTTTGACAACATAAAACGTCTTAATCGGATGGGTGTTCGCATGTCTCCGGGCAGAATGATTCACCTTCAACAAAAGCATCAGCATCAAGGTTTATGTGTAGAAGAAAGCAATCAAAACGAATAAAACGATGGCATTCCTCAAGGAAGTCGAAGATTGGACTCTGATGACATAGAGATTGACAGAGCTATTGATCTTGCTGTGGGCATGGTTAAAGGGTACGCAATGTATGAGCCAGTCACTTTGCAGAATGCTGCAAAAATTATTAGCAAGGTCCAAGAGATGCGCCAGGATGAGTGCATTACAGATGACCCACTGGAAGATGCCATCAGTCACCTGAAAGCAGAGCACTTGCCTTTGTTCAAGTAGCCCTGACATAAATAACTTTTGAACACTTAAAAGTAGAAAATTTGGAAGAAATATTTGATTTGATTTTGAAAAGATATCTATGTACTGATTTTAGGTTATTCTAAGCACAGATCGCATTGATTCTAACTTATAATATATCTAGGTAAGTGTTTACTAAATGAAGAAATCCCAATGTTCCCTACCACTCTTTTCCCATACTTTTTAGCCACACACTTCTTTTCTGATTGCAAAGAAATGTACAAAGCTGTCTCTTTTTGAAACTAGAAGTGTCGGTGACAATGTGCATTTGGAAGTTCAAGCCAGAATCCAGACTTAAGAACACGGCAACAAGTCTCTGCACTAGACTTACCAGTATGCTGAATTGTCACGAGTTATGAACCCCATGGCAGAGACAAAATTTCCCCAGAAACCCCTGAAGGATGTGCAGTTCATTGAGTTACTTCCTTCTGTGGATGTTCTGCAAACTCTAAAGAAACATGGGCTATCCTAATACGCAGGGTGCTGCAAGACTATATTACAGCATTGAGACGGCCGGTTGAAAGATGTGGTAATCCACCACATACCACACAACCATTCTGAGGAAATAGCTCAGACGTCACACATGGTGTTCAGTAAATTAAATCAGGCATGTCAGTCACTTAAATGGTGCAAAAATGATGTCATATCAACAACAATAACTATTATTTAATCAATTATGCAGTATATACAAAATGAAGCACATGGCAAACTGAAACCAAAGATCAGTGGAGACGGAGCAAGAATGTCCAGGCTGACTAACTTTGTAATAACGTCCTTCTCAGTTTTGGAGAATGATGTGATGTCGTCCAAAGGTAACACATTGTGTAGTGAATAGCAATTGAACCCTGTGAGTTTACCTTTACATCTTTGATTCAATGAGTTAGTATTTGTTTCTTTATAGGGAAATCATACAGTTGCTGTACGGTCATGAAAGCTATGACCTTCTGAACACTTCATGTGCTTATCTGTTTAATGCTGTCAACAAAATTGTAAAGAAAGGCAAAGAAATAGTTGATGGAAAGGAGATACCTGTTGAAATCTTTCTTGGTGGAGACTATAAGGTAAAGGGTTTATTGCAGACACACAGGTGTTTAACCAATAAATATTATTGGCCTTTCCAAAACCCCTGCAGCTATAATCATGATTTAGCAAACTGTGTCCATTTTGTTATGCCATTTTGTTTCGTAGTTTCTTCTACTCATAATGGGTATAATATGTGCTATTAACCTCTGACTATGCGCGCCCTAGGAGTACAATTTACAAGAGAGAGAGGTAATGATCCTACACCTTCAGGCCATATATACCTACACGAACTGCTCAGTTATAAATCAAATACTCATATCTATTATCTGATCACAGTATTTGGTGATGACCAAAGCCAGCGATTACTACTGGCACAAATCCATTGTGAGAACCGTTCAAACAATGAAGGACTGTGTGGAGAAGCAGAAGTTGTCATGTGCCCATGAGCCCTTGATTAAAATTCCCTTGGAAAATGTTGTACTTGATGAACTACATTTGATGTTCAGAGTGACAGGTACATGTACACTTTGATTTTGTAACTTGTGCTGATGCAAAATCAAGCTCTCTCTTCCGAAATTATTTGAAATCTTTGAGAAACAGAGAAGAACGTGTGCCTTCTCAATAAAGCAATAACATTAATTTTAAAACTCTATAGCACTGAGAGGTACATTGCAACTTACAAGAATTACAAAAACGTTTCATACAGATGTTTTGACAAACAACTTAGTAGAGGAAGCCCTTGCCTGGGACACAAAAGGACAATTTGAAGAAGCCCCTAACCAGAAAAAAAGCACACACCATTGCTTCTCTTAAAGCTGCAATCAATAACTGTGGTATGTGCTTTAACGGATAGAAAGGCAGTGGTTCATATCATTTGCAAGTTTGATTACTTCTGAAACATTTGTCTCCAAAATTGCAGTGTTCCAAGGCCACAAACCAGACATGTTGTGATAAAAATCTAGAAGGTTATAAAAATAGTATCTTTCATTCTTTTACCGCTGTACATGTACTTATTTAGTGAGTTACAAACATGTTTAATGCCAAACAATTACTCTGAACAGGACTGTGATGAGCTCTAAATGATGTTTGATGAAAAAAATCCTTCTGATGAATTTCATTAACACTGGTTAACGTGAAGTTTTAAACCGGGAAAACTTCAGTGAACGCAGGCAAACACGACATTTGCTAAGTGTTAACCAACTGGTGAACTCTAGAAAACGTGTGTTTTGCGGCGTTCACCATAAGGCAAAACTACCGGATAAAGGAACAAATACTTGAATTCACCGGCCGCAAAACACTTGGAAAACCTCAGATTTTCCAATTGGTGAACACCACTAAATGTGAGCAAATGCTACGTTTTGCATAAATTCATTGTGCATTTTCTAAACAGTGAACGTCACCTTTTTTGCCGTGCATGGTGTGAGATAACATCAAACTGCAAGGCTACAGACTATCTGTACAGTAAAAATGTTCTCTTAACTACAATAGCTAGTTTGTTATTAGTAGCTAACAGAAAGAGCTTTGGGTTAACCATAGTGGATTATTAACTTTTGTAGTCAGCAGTCTGTGTCACCTGCATTCTGCATATAATCAGTCACTTTGTGACTAGCACCTTTGGTCATGAAAGCAAACCCACTAGTTTATCTCTTGAGCCTTAATTTCTCAAAACTAAATTTCTTAAGACTATTTTTGATTTTATATGCAATTAATATTGATTAATTTGTTTATAATATTCATTGTTAAAAACAGGTCACTCAACTTGAAGCTATTACTAATGAAAATGAATGTCCAATCCAAGCTAAAAAACACAAAAACCACATGTAAGCAGTAAAATACAAGATGACTGCATCTTTTCAGTCTCTGATGACCAATCTGTGCTAGATGGTTTATGGACCACATTGACTGGCACAGCTTCAAAAGAAGCAATGACAACTTACATCTCCGATTCAGCAGTTAGCATAAATAGTATAGTCCTCCTGGTATTAAGGAACAATAGACTTCAATTGTTGGATGAAACCAGTAGTTCACTCTTGCCTGAAGCCCTTCAGTCATGGTAATTAATATTCCTTTGAATTTCTTGAAAGTGACAACATGGGGTCGAAGACGACATATAACGCCAGCAGTGACATCAACAATTACACAACTAATACATCAGGTAAATTGGTAGATGGAGTTGATGAAATTGTGTCCAGTGAAAAAAAATGTATATATGTAGAAATATACAGTGTTCTAGACCTATCCAATGCCTCTTAACATTTACTGTCCAACCTTGATTGTTCAGACTCGCTGGGACTGTTTTGAATGGTACGACAATCAAAAATATGAATGTTAATGAAACAAAACTGAATTTATTGGTATATTGAAAATTCATTTAGCCAGAAATAAGGAGAGTGCTAACAGTCGAGCGGCTGTGCAAAGTGCTTTTTGTTTTTTTTCCTCGAATATTTCACATGCCCTCACAACTATCCAGAAAGGGACTACTAGCAGTCTAAAAATAAGTCTCATTCGCAACTCAGGTGAATGCACTTTACTTATGTGTGCCAGTGCCTTAATGGGTTCAATGCTTGAAAGAAAAACAAATATCTTTCAAATATATGTTTAGGTAATGCTTCGGTTACAAGGGAGAGCACGAATGGCTCAAGAATGCATGGAATGCCATAAAGTGATCAACATTAATTGGATTATTTAATTAAAATCCGAATTTTGGATTGGTTGAGTGGCTTTGTCATTCCTATTTTCTACGACAATGGGCGATTGCAGCTTCAAAGATGTCTGAGTATGAAACAACTTGGTCCCGAGCTATTGTTATAACCATTTTTAGGGAATTTGTATGTGGCTGTAAGAAATTACAGAGATTTTACCTTCGGGTATTGTATTTCACCGCATGGTAGCCATCTTGGTAAATACTGTTTCTCTATTCTCTTGTTTTCATACAAAGTGAACTGATTGGATTTTTTTCGTGCAATTGTAAAATAGATTTGAATTTTTTGAAATACTTTTGTAAATAAGTGAACATATCTAGTGGTAGTTGTCTGGATTGACTGTAAGTGCCGTTTGAGTCTTCGTGTTGCTGTCCTTGCCACCGCGAGTGGAAGCATGGCGAAGTCACAAGCCAGCAGTTGCGCCAGTGGAACCGTGATGAAAACAGATGGTTGAAACAGTGCCTTGGTTCGAATCACATACATGTAAAGGAGAGGAAAAGGAAGATTTGCGTGTCATGTAGATCTAGACTGGAAGTCGAGCTCAAGTATCAAAAACTCAAGGTAGGTTGTTAGGGTATCACTCAACCGACAGAAAAGATATACTGCAAAACTCTTCTACAAACCCAACTTATTTATTTAATACGCAACTAAATCCTAGTTACAAAGGAGCGATTTCTAAACAATACAATCTGTTATCAAACTAGCTTAAGCTTACTGCTAAAACTTCAGTCACTACTGACACAAACCCACAATAAATGTCGATGTCCCCAAAGAAATCTCCTTTTGATCCACTTGACCTCAAATGATGTTTCTCAGTGGCTCTCTACGTTTCTCTTGGTATAGCTTCTCCAGTCGGTCTCTGCCGACAACAACCCACCATAGCAGGCAATTCTAGTTCTCAGCTGTATAATCTTTTCCCCTTCACTTTATATTTCATCTTCTGACTGCTGCAGTCCACAACGAACATCCACAACTGAATCAATTCTCGTAGAACTCTGTAGTATCTTGGAATATAGCATCATTCTTGATCCCTTGCTTTATAGTAGTCCACAATAGCTTGGGTTATAGTGGTTCTAGCCAGTATATCAGTTATTGGGGAGGGCTTGCGCCCTGCCACCACCAACAACAATAACCGCTTCCTAGCGGAATCCTTATATACAAATTAATTAATATTCTAGAACCTTCTTGGAGCTTCTAACACAACTATTTATGTAGCATTACATCGTAATTACATCATTCAGTAGGATGTTCTAAATTGTTCTGTAGCGTGACAGGAGAAGGTTCTCGTACAAACATGGCGTGACTTAACATTCTAGAAGTTACCAGAAACTTAGTATTTACAATTTCTCTATAACAAGGTCAATAAGCTGAACATCAGAATAGAAAGTATTGTAGAGTACCACAAATAAGTGCCCGACTTCACATTTCGTCCTAAAAAAGCTTACTGACCGGCTTGGTCAGTGAGATTTTTTGCTTTATACTGTTTGTTTCCTGGTCTTCTTTATGTAGTGAATAAAAAAATGGCACAAATTATATAGAAGATATTACATGACCGGACAGAGATACGAAATATTGAGTAATATTTCACGAGTTGCGTTTAATCTTTTTTCTCACTCATCGTCTTTCGAACTTTGATGAGTGTACCGTGCAATATGGCTCGCATGTCTTTTGGCACGCGTGTCCTATCGCACGCCTAGCGTGGCATTTTGCACAGTGCCTTAGATAAAGGCTTTTGCGTGGCAAACAATAGCACCGTGACACTCTATGTTTTAGCCATTAAATATGCGCATATCTGTGCCATTGTGACACACTTAGTGTGCCGTGTCATCGCATGCGTGCCCATGCAATCACCTTTTTCCGTTTTCCCGTGGAGGGTCACATATGTAATACCGTAATAGCCCTCGTATAAGAACCTGAATTTTGCAATTTAGCCTAAATAGGTTCTTATATAAATGGTACTTAAAGCAAATTTAGGCTACCAAGGTTCTTAAAATAGGTTCTTATATTTTCATATGAATTTTATCTGAATATACTATATATATGATAAATATCATCTCATAATACAGTATAAATCATTTATTTGTACCATAGAGAAATGCCTATAGGCAGTTCAGTGCAGGTACAGTATATGTCCTTAACAAAACATAACAAAGAAACTCATTCAGCAGTTTCTACCTTTACACTTTTACAGCAACCCCACTGATAAGAACCTAACTTGAAATTTTATTTCATTTTTCTTTAAAGTGCACCTAACCCCAAAAAATTGTTTTCGCTGAAATAAATCTTTGCACCTGTACGAAACGTATTGCGCCGTTTTGAGCCTTTTAAAACCAAATATTGACTTTTTATAGGCTGCAAAAGTTACGAAATTTAGCCATCATCTGTCCCATGACCGAGCTAGTAAGGGGCATGGGTCTATTCCTTACATGACGTCACAAACCGATTTCCATCGCATTAAGTCTTTGTAAACATGCATGCAAAGCAGTTTGTGACGTCATGTAAGGAATAGACCCATGCCCCTTACTAGCTCGGTCGTGGGACAGATGATTCGTAACTTTTACTGCCTATAAAAAGACAAGATTTGGTTTAAAAAGGCGCAAAAAGGCGCAGTGTGTTTCGAACAGGTGTAAAGATTTATTTAAGCGAAAAAAATATTTTGGGGTTAGGTGCACTTTAAACAAACAAGTCCATATTCCAAACCAAGTGATGAAATAATTTGGAAAAGCGAGTGGGGAGGTGATATTTTCTTTTCACACGGCTCAACTCACAGTAGAGGTGTCTGTATCTTAATTAACCCTTACATGTTCAAACAGCTAATAATTTCAACAAAGATCAAAATGGGACAATTGTCTCATTGGATATAGTCTCCGCAGCTGGTAATTTTTCTGTATATAATGGATACGCCCAAATGAATCGCAACAACAGATAGAGTTTGTGCATTGTTTAAATCAATACTTGATGTCCAACACTGATACTGCAAATCTTGTTATAGGCAGTGACTGGAATGTTGCTTTGCATGCCATTGAAAAAAAGGTGGGGCACCGTGGAAACCAAATATATATCGTAATAATCTTGTATCAATGATTACAGAACTCGAGCTCGTCGATATTTTTTGAAAACAAAACCCAAGTAAGATGAGTTTTACCTATGAGTCCAAAGCGCTTAGTGCATGTTCACGAATTGCTTTTTTTCTAGTTGCCCAGTCTTTGACAAATTATGTTTCTCAGGTAGGTACTAAGGTCTCTACTGCTCCAGACCACAAGGCAATTAAAATTAATTCCTTAGTGGACGACGAAGAATATATCAAACTGATTAAAGAAAATTATTCTATCATAAGCAACAAATACTCCTATTTGGAAGACAAAAGGTTAAAATGGGAACTTATCAAAATGGAAATAAGAGTGCTTACCATCACTTATTCAAAGCAGAAAGCAAAAAATTCTCGCAAAAAGGAACAAGACCTTTACAATCGACTGGAAGAACTAGACAATGTCCTTTCCCAAGAAAATAAGGCTGACGAAATTAAAGAAAAACTACAGGAATACATTAGACTAACACAGGAACTTTCCCTACTTTATGAAAACAAAGGGAAAGGTGCAATCACCTGGTCTAAAGCCAGGTGGATTGAGCAAGGCGAACAGCCAACAAAATACTTCTTAAATTTAGAAAAGCGAAATTATAATCGTAAAATAATCAGAGAAGAGAAACGGCCGGACGGAGAAATTTTGCATGAAGAAAAAGACATATTAATGTATATTGCAAATTTTTATAGAGATCTGCTTACATCCAACCACGTGGAAGGTACAAGCAACTCATTTGAATCTTTTGTCGAGAACCTTGAAACACCAAAACTTCAGGATAACGAACGTGACAAATTGGAAGGAGAAATCACCAGGTGATGACGGATTCACGTAAGTGCTTTAACACGTCATTTAGAGAAGGTGAAAGGTCGATTTCTCAGAAACGAGGTGTAATCACTCTAACACCTGAAGACGATTCAGATCTTACTGATCTCTGTAACTGGTGACAACAACAACAACAATACTTTTTTACTCAAAACACTTAAAGACATATTTACATAGCAAGTGACAAAACTACAGTTGCTTAAAAAATAGATATGCTTAAAGTTGAGCCAGGAGGACCAATAACTCTCCTTAATATAGATTACAAAGTTATAGCTAAAAGAATAGAAAAAGTCCTAACACACTTAATCAATCCGGAACAAACAGGTTTCATTAAAGGGAGAGACATTGGCCAAAATGTTAGACTGATTAACGACATCTTAGAACAAAGCTACAAAATATACCAGGTATACTTCTGCAACTCGACTTTCGTAAAGCGTTTGACACAATTGAATGGAATTTCATTCAGAAGACGGTATCTTTCTTCAACTTTGGTGATGACATCAAACGTTGGCTTTCCACTTTCTATACCAACTCTGCAACTGCAGTTTTAAACAAAGGTTTTTGTACCAGCTATTTTCAGTTATCAAGAGGGGTGCAACAGGGCTGTCCCCTTTCCCCTTACTCATTCTCGTGGTTTAGCTTCTGGCTTGTAAACCTAGGCAAGACAAGGAATTACACGGTATAACACTTTTAGGTAAAGAATTCAAAATTGGCCAATTCACTGGAAAGCGCTACCTGAAAGGGGACTACAAGGTATGCATTAAACATAAAAGGAGGCTCATCTCCTTAATAATATATGTGCATGCATATGATAACGACAGTAAATCTCCTTATAAATAGATGAAAGATATTCACATGTGTGGCCAGTACATGATCCTATCATGATATCAGAAGTGTAACATGTTGTTCAGTTGAAGCTGCTTAACAATGTTGCACTGTACGGCGCTGCATTTGGCCAGAACAATGTGACACATCATGGGTGGGGTATTGGTTACCCTGATATGAGACCTGTTTGATAACACGCATCTTTTTATTAACCACCTGCAGGTCCATGTTTGTCAAAGCTCCACCGTGGCTGATCACTACCGAACCTTTGCGCTAAGCGACATTCAGGGGCGAATGCGATCATTTGCATAACGACACCTGTGATCGGTGTGCGTTTCTGCATTCTGCACTAGCGGAAATGGAGAATCAAACCGACGATGGGAAGGAGGAATTGTTGTTCAAAGTGACCCAAGCAACAGGCAACATTCTGGCGTGGAAAGCACACATCTTGCGTTCCATACATCAAGACTGAGCCCGTGTAGAACTACTTGATATGCTAGATGAAACATCAGTATTGTTGGTCCAGGACTGGGCCATGAAATACTTGCCAAGGAAATACCGTGAGAGCTAGACCGATTGGTTTGGTAAGCACGATATTCCTTGGCACATAAGCGTCGCCTTCAGGAAACACGATGAGCAGATTGAGCTACTCACATTCTGCCACATCTTCAAATCCTGCACACAAGATAGTAGCGCGGTGCTTGCGGTGATGGCTAATGTCATCCAGCAGCTCAAGTCTACCATGCCGCGAATGGACACCGTTTTCTATTGACAGGACAATGCTGCGGGGCCAGCATTGTTTGCGCAAGCATCAACGGCAGCCAACAAGGCGTTGCGATCCGGCGTCTCGATTTTTCCAATGCACAAGGGGGTAAGGGAGCGTGTGACCGCATTTTTTTATGGCACGAATTTTCAAGAGAATACGGAGCTGATGTGTGATGCTCCGCCGCTACACGTGTTTCCTAAAATAGGATTTGGGGCCAGATAATCTCCCCAAAACATCAAGAAACCAAGAACAACTCATCTCAAGGACTTAGCCAGGTACATTTTCATGAAATACTATTCGCAGGGCTTGAATAAACCACATTTCAGACTCCATTGTCAAATGCCTTAAGATTACACTTGGTGTGTGTTTATCGTTTTGACAGCTCGAGTGTTGTCATAATGCCGTTTTTGAAAGCGCCATTATTCAACAATTATAAATTTGCCGACAATAAGTCTCATATCATTTTAAAGCCTGTTCTTTCTACTTTCTAGAAATATATATTTTTGTTGATTTACTGTTTTACCGTGAGTGTTTATTTGCTCTTGAAAACTCTCGCCTTTTTGAGAAGTTTAGGTCGGTGAAATTTTGCCTGTTTTTAATTACTTCCAGTGACCTCAAAGTTCAAGCTAGAAGTTTATATTTCAGTTCAAATTACTTATTAATCCAAGGTAAATACGATTCTAGGCTTGTATTGCGGTTTTTTAGCGATGCGAAGTGAAAACAAATACATTTTTTAAGGCTGAGTGACGAGGCTTGAAAAGGCGAATTCTCGCTGCTTGTGGGATAGTGACGGAAAATGGTTATTTTACGAATTTTGAATTAATATTCGAACGAAAAAATACCCCCACGTTTCTTACCATACCATAGGCTAACTATGGACGAAATATGAAGAAATTCGATTTCTCATCATGTGCCACGTATTTTCAATTTCGCTCAGTCATTGTGGACATTCTCTCTTAAATGGTTTAATGCAGAAAATGTTGCCTCTCTCTCGCTATCTCCAACTGAAATTCTCTTCGGCAAAGCCCCCTTCAAGACCGATCCAATAATACGGAAATTGACTTTGTAGAACTCAGCTGTAAGGCCATTATTTCCCGGTGATTTATTATTTTCAAATTTCTCTAGAGCTCTATAACATTCAGTGTAAGTCAGCAATCCATCACTGTTGGCTTAGGTTATCCGATAACTTTGGTATGTTAACGTTCTGAGTCTGAAAGGAATGGAAAACATCTTCATCGAAATCTGAATCCCTATTAGCATAAAGATGTTGATAGAATCCTTTTAATTCAGCCATAATAGCTTTGCAGTTTGTCACTGTAGCGGCTGGGTTCCCTGTTACTTGTTTTCGCGCCCTTTCGGATCATGTGACCTTATTGCTAGCATCAAGAGTCAGTAGTTTTTGAAGGCAATTCACTCTGAGTTACGAAGCGTAATATTTTGTGAGTGTTTTTGGTCATTTGTTGTTGTTGTAAGTCGCATTTCCTCTTTGTTGATTGTCAAGTGGAAGTGGCGCAATTAACACAAAAGGCTTCGTCAACTGAGTGAGTTTGTTCCTTACAGTAACTCAGATTCGTCAGCTTCTTGGATTGGATGTGTAAGTTGTTTGGATTTGGTTGTGAGAGTGTTTACCTTTGAACGTCACCAGCTCATCAGAATTTGGTTTAAGTATCCTTTCTTCATATTGTTTGATGTCATGTACCGACGTGGGATGTGATGCAGGTATTTGTACTTCGGAAGGGCAAGTGTACAATTATTGAAGCTACGCGTATGGTGTTTATTGAAGCGAAATGTCGGTGAGCGAAGGTCGCCTTTGTTGACAATTTGATAGTTAGTGATCACAAATATGATTAGGATCCTTAAGTTCCTTACAGAGAAAGGGGCTGATAAATGTAGTTAATATATCATTTTTCATGAATTATTGGCCCCATCATCAGGTCCAAACCCGGTCTTCATCGAGAGGATTGAAGGTGAAACATGTGGCTAATAATCAATATATCTAAAGATTGATACAATCATGATAAAACATAATCCATACTTTCTTCGCTGACAATTTGATAGTGATCACAAATATGATTAGGATCCCTAAGTTCCTTACAGAGAAAGGGCTGATAAATGTAGTTAATATATAATTTCTCATGAAGCATACTTTGTCTAATAAAACTCGGACTGAAGAAACTAACTAAAATTTACCTCTGTGCAAAAGAAATTAACGACTAGATTCGAATAAAATACATACTGACATAATGACAGACATAAAAATGAAATATATAATACCTATAAGTAAAAGAACACCACTAGGATCTAGTTTCTGTAGTGTGCTTCTGAATATGTGGATGTGACAATGTACTCAGTTATCCATCTTTTTAAGCAAACTGGTTACGAGTAGCTGGGTAAAGAGAGAAAATATATTTGCAGTGTAATTAACTGATAAAAATAAGTTTATTTGTATTGTGCATCCGGTCCAGGTCAACAAATGTCAACCCACAAAACATAACTGAAAGGGTGAAAATCATGATCGAAGGCCTGAAATAGAGAGAGGTGAGTTCTATAGAATAAATTTGGAAAAGCTCTGGGTTTAGCTCAAAAGAAACAAGAACAATTTGAGAAATGTTGAATTTTGGTATTCACAGGGAACAACTTGCAAAATGGCAAAGGGAAAGGAAGGATCAAGAAATTGACCTAAGCTGGGCCATTGGTCAGGAAAATAACAAGTCTGAATACAAGGATGAGGAGAAGGGTATGGATGATGAAAATGACAAAGTCGTCATAAAAATGGAGGATACTGCTAAAAATATGAAGACAAAGCAGGTTTACATTTCACTTCAAACATTTTAGGGATCATGGGTACTTGTACCCCATCCCCCCTTCATATTTCACTAAAAACTTATATCATTTCTTTCTTTGGTCTTGCAAACAAGCCATGGTTAATAAATTGCAACACTGAAAAATGTGACTTATAAATGACAAAATTCTAATCACCTTGACATTATAGTTTCAATAGTTTTGGCAGTTTGCAATATGATGCCAAAGGCACAAGAAGGTTGTCTAACTTAATAAAAGGATCCGAAATTCAGAGACGAGATAATGAGAAGAAGGCTTAAAGTGCCATGAAATTGAAATTTCAAGGGATTGGTAACTAGATAGGTATATCAAAATATGTCTACTTCTTTGTATGTGACCTTAAGCCTTAATTCACACAACATTGCCCAGAGAACTCTTTACAATGATTTTCATCTTGGTTTTAAGAAGAACTAGTCCAAAAAGTTAACTTGGTGTCAAACGTAAGAGAACAAAAACATTAGAAACTAAACTTCTTTGTTTTCGTGAACAATGAAACGAGCACAACAAAGTGAGCTTGAAAGATATATTGATAATAACCCTAATTCTATTTATGCGAGGGTGGTACTTTCATGTAGAAGCTTAACTAACTCATCAGAGGTATTCCATAAATTTTCAGGTCAGGTACAGTGGCTGACTTTGCTGGGATTTGAACTTGACGTGAATGAATGAATGTCTATGTTTTTAGCTAAAAGCTAATGGGGGACACTCAAATTGGAAAGCTGAATAATGTTTTTCAACAATATAACCTGACTATTGTGCATGTTCTTAAACAGACGGACTACACCCATATTTTATGTCTAAGGGCCTCCACAGACTGGACATTTAGTTGTCGACCACAATTTGCTGTTGATAACTAAATGTTATCAACTACTAAAAAACGCAGTGTGTGAGACGAGTTGTCAACAACTAAAGTGGTTGACAACTAAGCAGTTTCCCTTTTTGAAAAGGGAAACTGCTTAAGCCCTTTTTTTCTAGTGTGGGGATAAATAGTTCATTTGTCAACAACTATCGTATTTGATCGTACCTGCGTTGTCAGTGGTAATGCCTACAAACCAAACTGGCAAAAGAATTACAGGAAAGAGAATATACTGTATGGAATACCAACACCATCATTGGAAGTTCATGGTGATAATAATCTTGCCGTTATTGCCGCTGTTTGTTGTGAACAGCGAGTTTTAGCACAAGAACTCTGGTCGAGAAAGCTTAAAAGGATTGTTTGGAAAAAAGTACGTTCCAGAGAATTCTGGTGTACTTGCCGAGAAACTGGGAAAACAAAGACTCGCAATTCTACGGCTTGATGGGGAAACGTTTTTTTTTTAATAGTTGAAAGATTGACGCCTTATATATAGCGGCAACTTGTGTCGGACAGTCTCCTGGATGTTTGGAGTAGGATAGTCCACATGTACAGAAGCATTTCTTGAAGTACCACAGGCAATGGAGCTTGGCCCAGAGTTTTTGGCTATCCCGACTCATGAAGAGCTTGAAAAACAAGCTGAACTTTTTGAAAGAGGGCGTGGTTTTCCTATGTGTATAGGGGCAAGAGATGGAACCCATATCCCAATATGAAGCTCGTCTGGAAGAAGAAAACTCTTATGGTGTTTCAAGGGTTTTTATTCTCTTGTGTTGCAAATAGTAGCTGGGGCCGATTATAGTATTCTTGCAGCAACGATGGGTCATGATTCAACAATCATAGAAAACACTCTTTCTGGAAAAATAGAGAGTATTTTTCCACCTGGAGCCAGAGTTATCAAGGGTGTAGAAGTCCCATATCTTGAAATTGGAGATTCAGCTTTTCCAATTACAAGTAAGATTGCAAATAATAAAAAAAAAACTAAAAAATTATTATATGCATTTAAATTCCATTAAAATAACTAACTAAATACGGTATAGCTCCTCATATCCAATATAAATTATTTGACAAGAAATGAAATCATTGTTGACATAAAAATTCGGTGTAAACTGGTGTAATTTCACCATATTTTTGCCCTTGATGGCAGAACACAAATTGATCGATGTAATCCGAGCGAAGCAAAAGCACATGTCGTGATGCCTTCCGATGGGACAATCATTTGACTTGAAACCAAAATAACATTGCAGCGATAGATATATTTTTATCTCTTCATGCTGTTTGTTACAGAAAAAAAACTTTTTGGTAAAGCTAGTCTATTCAGTGAAAACGTGTCAAAGTACGCAGGCTGAAAGCACGCGAGCACACGCTCATTTCCAACTCGTTACCTTGACAACACAACACTTTGCCCACGTGATCAAAATCAAGCCAATGAGCAGCCTCGCCAGACAATTGGTATCCATGGCGACAATAAACAACTATATATGTTGGTTTGTTGACATATCTCACTCATTACTCGCGTTCTAAACGATGACCCACAACTTAATATGAAATACGACATTGGAAAAAAAATGCGAAGGTCTTCATGACGGTCGATGGTATCAGTGCACCATCTTAAGTCATGAAAACGACGGGTACAAGGTTACCTTCAATGGTTGGAGCAGACAATTTGATCTTGTCCTCACTCATGACTGTGATAAGAGAAAGCGTTGGAGACCAAGCCTGAACTTTAACAAGTTGCTGCCAGAGGACGAAGTGCTCATAGGTGCCGAGGGCAGCAGAAAGCCAGCCATTGTCCGAGTGGTCGATCCGTTCCTCAAACTCCTTACAGTGGAGTGCGGAAAAGATGAACTGTCTGTTTCTTTTCGTGATGTCCTGTCACCAGCACCAGAAGAACCTGCTCGTGTTGTCAAGAGGAGGAAAACAGCAGCTTCCCAACTGACGCCAACCCCAACGCCACCACCTAGCGCAACACCACCACCACCACCCTTGATGGAACACAAATCAGCTGTGGAGATCTCGTGAGTCTCTCCCCGAACAGTGCAGACGTGGTCTTCATTGTCCTGGAGCTATTTCAAGAAGAGTCCAACATCCTTGTAAGCGCACAGAAGTGCCAGCTATCAGATGGTGTCGCTGTTCACCTGTTAAGCAACTTCAGGCTGACCTGTCCAGCGTCTGCGATTCACCCGCTTCAGGAAGCTAAACTTTCACCCCGGTTGAAGAAAGCGGTGCTGGAAATCCGACAAGGAACAATCCTGTGATTTTCCGAGTCCCTGCAGCTACACGTGGCCAACCGTGCCTATCAGCTTCTGGTGAGGCAGTTTGACTTGGCAGCCAAGCTCCGCTCTGAGATCCACAAGGGAATGTCATCCAAAGCAGCTCGCACTTTCAACATCAAACTGGGCCCAGCTGACCTTCGCCACGATCTCGAGTTACTTGGGTTGGCTATAGACAACAGCTTCAAGGTGGAGAAGACCAAGGATCGTCTCGCCGATCTCGATACCTTGCTTGGTGAGAAGTGGGATGTCAAGCTCAAGCAGGACAACCGCTACTTTAACATGACCTACACTGAGTTTGCCCCGGATGTACCGTTGCGAACCATCCTTGTGAAGATCAAGTTCGCAGAGTCCACCTGTGCTTTTTGTCGAGACAGCTACTGCGAAGACACCGCCGCGAATTGTTGCTGAATTTTCAGCAACTGCACTACCACAAAAGGCTCTTTTAAAAGCCACCAAATCCAATAAAAGTCATAACCAACACAATGAAAGCCCCTCTCCCTCCGAAATGCCAACTATATCATAGTTTCATAAAAGCAAAATAAAACGCGCTAGATATATACGTTTATTGAAGCTCCCCAGAAGATAATTTCCATTTCTGCCATGCCCGCACTAAAAATTGCAACCCCTAGTTAACTGCAATCCCATAAATTTTCACCACTCCACGACCACTAAGAAGCAGGTTATTAAGGCTTTCTTTCCTCTCTAATTGAAGACATTGTTCACATCGCAATGGTATTTGATAGCTTGAAATGGTTCCTTTCATACCCCTTCCCAGGATCTTCATGAAAAATAACGAATTGAAGTTGGACTTTTCGACACATCCTTGTATACATTTATTGTTGATTGAATACACCTTTTTACTCTTTTGAGATGATTTAAGCTGTTCTATTTACAGTTCTTTAATCACTAATTTCTCATACTAGTGAAAGTCTCATATGCCTTTTCCCGGAGCTGTTCTCTCTGACGATTCTCTTTCGTTTCCTCACGAATTTGATGTCTCGCTTCTTTCCTTGTCAAATGGAGGTCAATGGCCTTTTCTTTGTATTCTCTCTTTCCCTGGTGAGAAAGTCGTTGCCATTCCTCAGCCATGCCTTGAATTGATTTCATGAATGTTATCCTCTCTGTTCGTCCAGGACTCTGATTATTTTGTACTCTCTGGAAGGAAATAACAGTAAATATCAGATTATTTTACATGATATCTTTTCTTTTTTAATAAATTCCACCTTTTCTATGTTCAAATTTAATACTTCCCTAGCCAGAATTCATTATTCCCACTTCTATTTTTTTCAGTCTCCCCCTACCGGAAAAAACCCTATCAAATAACAGTATTATGATATAAATCTAGAATTGCATTTTTTAAGCTAATTCACTAACCTCTCTCAAATTTTTCATTGAGAAATGCTGTCCAACCATTTGGTGTTTTTTTGGGGGGACACTATTGCATCATTTTTCTTTTTGTGAACTCTCTTCTGAGATTCATTGTCACTCCCATTGATTGAGCCCAGTTCTACCTCTCTTATTGTTCTCTGTAGGGCAGCAAAACCAGATATCTCTTTACTGAAACAAATAGGTACAATCAAATGTCAGTATGCAGATATTCTTAATTGTTCTCAACTAGTGATAATTTGTGATTAGGTTGTGATCAATTGTCAATTGTCAACTTTCATGACCTGCATGTTTGATCATGTCTTGGTATTATTGCAAGTAAATAGTTCTGTGAGAATGAGATCATATATTTCAACTGTGGATTAAAGAATAAAGTTGTGAATGATCGTCGCAGTTACGAATGTGTGATAATTCATTACACATTCATCACTCACAGGTATATCATGAACCAACAAAATGACCAGCTCCCAGTTGGCTTGTTAGCTCGGTTGGTAGAGCACTGCACCGTGTAGCAGAGGTCATGGGTTTGAAGTTTTTTTCAGGCTTTATTTTTACTACTGCTTAAGAAGTGTTCATAACTGTGATGATCATTTACAACTTCATTAATTAGCTTTTGATAATTGTAAGCCGTATGCACATTACATAAAATGGAGCATTACCTAAATTGTTGTCACAAGTTTCAAATTACACAGTCTGATGCTACGTGTTAAGGAAAGCAATTTCTTTTACATTCAAACTATCAAGTTCACATTCGTAGTATCAAGGATTTATGGTGGAAAAATATGAAATAAACAACACTCACCTAGAAAATATTTTTCCAACATCAGCAGACAAACAACGATCCAGCAGACTGGATGATTTCATAAGTCACCGATGTGTCGGGCGATCGGCGATCACAAAGCGCCAAAATCGCTTAAAACACAAATTCACTAACTCTTCACGCGAATCTACTTAAAACAGCAAGGAAAAGTTTCGCTTAGAAACACGCACAGATATAAAGCTCCACTGATTTCCACAGGGCAGACGTCGCTTCGATCTTTTGTCGTGAAAGATTGCTTGCGTGGATTTGCATAAACTCTTCACGCTCTGTTGACAAGAGGCCTTTAATGGTGGAAAGAGCATTTTGACACTTTCAAACAATACGAATTGCTCCAATTGTATCTGCATTGTCTACAAACGGACACAGAGGGAAATCTTTTAACTCCCATTTGGGAATTCGTCTATTTGGATCTTAAGAGACCAAAACCGGTGGCGGACCTTTGTAACCTCGTTCAGAGGGCATTGTGCCCACAAAGCATCATGGGTACCCCACTTTTCCCGGGCAACCCTTTTCAATGGGCGTGATTCTGTAATGGTAACGAGCTTAGAAGTTAAGTATTCAGGTGCATGACCCGTCATACATTTAAGTGTTAAGGTAGCGTCACAATAATACAGATTTGTTTTTACAGGGAGCCAGCGTAGATTCCTTAATACAGGAGAGATATGGTCATACTTCTTAATGTTGCAAATGATTTCCGCGGCAAAGTTTTGAACGTAATATAACTTACAAACATTACAAGCTCAGGTGGATGACCATATTGATGAACAGTAATAAAGTTTACTGAAAACTTATGGTTTCAAGCAACGCCTTTTCAAAAACGAATCTGATTCGGCTTATTTGAGATAGTTTGGACATGCAAGATGACACAGTAGCACAGATATGGTCGTCAAACGTTAGTGTGGAGTCAAACAGTACTCCCAGGTCTGTGACTGAATGAGCTGGAATGATTTTCTTTTCTAGTAGGGATAATTTAAAGTCGAGTGGTTTCAAAGACGTTCTTCTGCTGCCAAAAACCATCAAATTCGTCTTATCGAGATTGAGCATTAAGCAATTATCGAAACACAAGTTATGAATCCATTGTAAATCGGAGTTAATACTTTCCATAGCATGAGTAGAGTCATTCACAGTAAAAGACAATAGAAGCTTGGTATCGTCTATGTAACACTCGGTTGAGCAATTTTGACAAATATGTGGTAGGTCCTTTACATAAATACTGAATAGTAATGTTCCCATGATGCTACCCTGCGGTACACCACTGGCTACTGGTAATTTAACAGATAAAGTAGAGACAACAGAAGATACCGAAGAGCCTCAAAATGAGAAGAAAATCTATGTATCAACGCCATACATCAAAGGAATCTTGGAACGCCTGCAAAGAGCTTTCAAGGCACACGAGGTCACACTTATTCATAAGCCCGTCAATTCTCTAAGATCACAATTGAAGGCGTCGGTGCATAACCATCCTATGTCGAATTTTGGGTTGTTTTTCGATTTTGCTTGGATTTGTCTGAATTTCTGCATGTGAACTACAATTCGATGGAAACACATTGTATGGTATTTTTTTGACTGATTCATCCAGAATCCAGAAATGCATTTTTTCTTACTAAGAAGATGTAATGCAACTTGCAAACCACTCCCATGGAAGGTTGGTTTCTTGGTGTACGTAAGAAAAAATGCATTTCTGGATTCTGGATGAATCAGTCAAAAAAATACCATACAATGTGTTTCCATCGAATTGCAGTTCACATGCAGAAATTCAGACAAATCCAAGCAAAATCGAAAAACGACTCAAAATTCGACATAGGATGGTTATGCTCCGAGCCCTTCAATTGGTACGTGTCAAGGACACAACTGTCAATCTCAAGAAATGCGGTACTGTGTACCAGATCCATTGTGAGAAGTGTAACAAGGAGTACGTTGGCGAAACGGCCCGCTCTCTGGAAATCAGAGTGAAAGAACACCAATCAAGAAGTTCATCAGCTATTCACGAGCATTGTCGCCTGGAGGGCCACTCGGTGGACCCAAATAAGGCAAAAGTACTATCAACCGAAGGTAACACCTTCAAACGCAGGATAAAAGAAGCTATTCAAATTAAACTTACGAAACCGGCGTTAAACAGAGACAATGGTTACGAATTAGCAGCTATCTATGACACAATTCTAACCCCCAAGAGGCGTTAAAACCCCTTTTTAAAATTCATCTTTTTAACATTCATATCATTGACTGATGAAGTCCGGTTGAAAAAAACGGACGAAATATTTCATAAGTTTTAACTTTTAGCTCCGAGTTTGTAAAACTTTTAACTTTTATCAGATAAAGTAGAGTTGATACGTACTGCTTGGAATCTCTGAGTAAGATAGCTTTTGAACCATTGGAGTACAGGAGCTGATAGACGGATGTTTTCCCATTGTTTTTTAAGAGAGTTACATGGTTGATAGTGTCAAAAGCTTTGCTCATATCAAGGTATACGATGGCAGTAATTGCTTTCTCTAAGATGTAAAAAAAAAAAAAGATGTAAGAAACAATTTCAGTTCAGTTCAGTTTATTTTGCCATTTCAATTATAAGTATATAATATATATATATATATATATATATATATATATATATATATATATCCAAATTATGAAATTTGAAATAAAATGGCGAGGAAGCTCATAAAGAAACCACTGGGCTTATAAGCTATGAGCTCCCTCAAAATGTAACAGAATAGATAGGCAATGTCGAATGCAGGAAAAAAAAATTATGAAATTATACAGATTACAACAGTTAGAATCATCTTGAGTATTGTCTACACAAAAAAACACTGGAAATCATATTTGAAGCATATTTATATATCAAAAGCAGCGACAGACAAAAGACAGACACAATGTAATTACCACCTAACTGACATGAAATTTCCAATGGCTTTACACCAATTAGTACTAAATATTAAGATTATTTTTCTTAAAATTTCTGTAAGAAGAAGACCAAATCAATTCAATACCGGAATCTCAGGTAGGGATGATCATGAATACTCTATTATTGTCTCAAATTCTTGATAAACTCGAAGATCTATAGCTGCTACACCAGATTAGCTGTAATAAAAATATTAAAGCACTTAGTCCCTTCCATGTCTGAAAGCAACTGGCAGAATACCTGATTTTATTTAATTGACTACAATGACATTGTTAGTCACCCAATCCCGGAATACCTATTAAAGTGCCTACAATGTGTCCAGTTAGCCGCGGCAGGTTTCGGTCATTGACTGTTTGTTTGACCACCTCAGAGAGAATTTTTTCTCTTAACTCTGGTGGGAGTTGGCTGACCCTTTCTTGCAGGTCCATTTGTCAGGGGGTCAATAAATTCTTCAAAAGACCAACCGTCGGCGAAAAAAAATGGGAACATGAACCGAAACAAAGGAACCAAAAGCTCCTTGTGCACCTGGCCCCACCCCATTCTCCTTCTTTCGTTCAGCTGGTTTTGGGTGTGGTAGCGGCGGATTTCCTCACGCAACTCTGGAGGGAGGGTGTGAATCTGCTCCATGAGATTCACTTATTTTTTGGTACAGATATTTAATGGACCGTGTCATAAAACCCCTCATCGGTCAGCCACTTGTTCATGTGCTCCTTTTCTTCTGGCGTGAGTGAGTGAAGAACAATTTAACTCACATAGGCACATTCATTGATAAAATGATTATTTCCTATTTTCTTTATATATTGCCATGGCGAACCGTCGGCGAAAAAAATGGGAACATGAACCGAAACAAAGGAACCAAAAGCTCCTTGTGCACCTGGCCCCACCCCATTCTCCTTCTTTCATTCAGCTGGGTTTGGGTGTGGTAGTGGCGGATTTCCTCACGCAACTCTGGAGGGAGGGTGTGAATCTGCTCCATGAGATTCATTTATTTTTCGGTACAGATATTTAATGGACCGTGTCATAAAACCCCTCATCGGTCAGCCACTTGTTCATGTACTCCTTTTCTTCTGGCGTGAGTGAGTGAAGAACAATTTAACTCACATAGGCACATTCATTGATAAAATGATTATTTCCTATTTTCTTTATCTACTGCCATGGGGAAATATCATTTTGTAACAAATCCCACACGTGGCTCATGGGAAGTTTGTAAATGGAAAGTGAAAATTCCTTCCCCAACCACCTGTCTATCTCTGCTATCAAAGCCTGCCTCCCATTGTAACACAACAGGTCCACCGCCATCATACTTTCTGTTGTGCCTTCCATCAATCCTGCCCCATACCCCCCTCTCTCTAAGAGGGTGACCCCCTGGTGCTTGGTTGTTTTCAATTTTTGCTTTGTTTCTTTTGTTTGAATGTTGTTTCCTGCTGTCTTGGTTGGCGGCTTGCCTTCGAGTAGTAATAGGTGAATTGATTAAATACAAGTCTTGGTTGTTGTCTTCCCTTCGCGTAGTAATAGGTGAATTGATTGAATACAACTGGAGTGCAGTATCCCCGACAAGCAAAGCGAGGAGGGGTGCTGCGTGGAGGTGGTATTCAATCAACTCACCTATTACTACTTGCTCTTTGAAGTGCTGTGTGAATGCATATTCGTTCCGTACCATCTTCTTCATGTGAGCCTGCTGTGCTTTACGGTGATTTCGCGCATGTGTACTATTTCTATATTTTCTATACTATGGGGTTGATGGCGTAAACAACGCAAAAAAGAAAATGATCGTGTGGACTGATGAAGTAGTTGGCCTACTATTAGATGTCTTTGCTGAAGAGACCATTCAAATAGGGCAAGAGAAAGGAAAATGCCCGAAAGACAAAAATGCAGTGTACCTGGAAGTTCAGAAGAAGTTAGAACAGCACGGTAAGTATTTATGCTAAAATCCTACCCTTCTGACAGTTTTTATCAGGTCACTTTCATTTCACTCTAATGCTATTTCGTTTTTCTGGTTGTTTCACAAAGGAATAATAAAAACTGTTGTGGCAATTACAAACAAATTGAAAAAACTACGTGCAAAATACAAAGATGTGAAGGATAGTGCCAAAAAGAGCAGAAACTCGAGGAAGCCCTGGAAGATCATGGGAAAAATGGACATAATTCTTAAAGTGCAACTAACCCCCAATTTTTTTTTCGCAGAACAAAATCTTTTTATCATCCGGACTACTTGTGCGAAAAATTTTTGTCATAGCGTTTTTCATTATTTTTTTTTACAATTTTTCAAAGTTTCAAATTTTGGCGGTTCTGGCGGCCACCACCGGGCTTTGTGAAGAATGGGTCCGAGTGTTTTGTGACGTCATCGAAGGAGACGACTTTCTCGAGCAGCACAAACTGCTCTTGTAGTTTCAGCGTACAATCATGCCCGACACTTGTGTTGTGTTTGGTTGTAGCAGGACAGCCGATCCCTAAAGAGGTATCGGACTCCACAGAATCCCTTTCTTTGATGATACGCGTGAGGAATGCATTAAAAGACGACGGAAATGGGTGAACTTTGTGCAGCAGAGGAGAGCTAAATGGGAGCCAACTAAGCATTCAAAGAAAATTCCGTCTAGTCCTCGCCTGAAGGAAGACAATCTGGGGCCTTATGTTTTTCCCAGTATCTAAGCGAACAGCCCTGAATTTGGAGGCTCTGCTCCCAAACCCCAGTTGGCTCGAACCAAATGATCAATCGCTAGAAAGGTGAGAAATCGTACTGCTTATGGAAATAGATACACAAACGTAACCTTTTGCCAAATTGTTGAAGTTTAGCAGTTTATTTATAAGCTTTCTTTTTTTAGATTGTCAAAGATATGCAGGCGTCAAGCAGCACGAAAACATCTTTTGCTGGCGAGAAAAATTCCACGAAAAGTGACGAGAATTCCGGGAAAGAGCACGTGGAGTTGCAAGTGGAAAATGAAAGTGTAGCTGTTGCTGCTGATATTGCGCAGGAAGAAGAGGTCTCTGAGCAAACAGTCGAACTGCCTGGAGAAGACGCGTCGACTGACCGAATTGAGAGCGAGCTCGAAGGTTGTAGCAACTGCGGTCAACTTCAAAATGAAATGGGTATCCTACGAAACCAAGTGAAGTCGCTTCAAGGCAAATTGGACGAGCACAGAAAAGACAAAAAGAAGATTAAGCGGAGGCTAAGTGAGTACTTTATTTATCACCACTTCACCGGTCTACTTGTAATGAATGGAAGTGAATTTTAGGTTTTAACTATAAGTTCAACTTTCAAAGTACCCTCAACTGTCTGAGAATCACTACAGATCTTAGTTTGGTCGTGAATTGTCCCTAATTCTGTTTGCATACCTTATACGTTTCATGCGTAGATGCATGAGGATGAGCAAAAGCTTAACCCTACCAGCTTTTCATCGTAAAAAATCATTGGTAGAACCACTGGTAGTCCATTGAGATTGCTTACCGGGTATATTTTTCTCTAGCAAGCAGTTTTGAACATCACGCCGAAGAAAATGAGGATGCAAATGAGGCTGATGATGATGATGTGCAGGACTGTAATGTGAACGAGGAGTCTGATGAAGAAGGAGGTGGTAAAGGTGACACTGAGACTGAAACAGATGACGCTGTGGAGACTGATGAGATAGAAACAGAGACAGAAACATGATGGAGGAAGAGGACTGTGATGACAAACCTGATCTGTAAGTTCATTTAAATTGATTATTTACTATTTTGTGTATTCTACATTTGCAGGTTAGGTTTTGTGTCAGCTAATAGCAAACTACTAGCATGACAATAATTTTGTTTGAAAAAACTTTCCAAAACTTTCGCCAAACTTAACCTTCCTAAACATATATAATTTTTTGTAAAAAGCCAGAAAAGATCAATGTTAAGTGAAGATCACGCCAAAACAAGCAAGTTATAACCCTGTCACATTTGTCACATACTAACATTTGCTGTTGTTTCGTAAACTCACTACGATTCAGCTACAAAGAATATTGATTTCAGTATTTTTTTTCACTAATACAGATTGACAACTGCTGGAACAAGCCTGAGGTCAGAGCCGAAGCACATTGTGTTCTTATCCCAGCTGCTTCTCCTTTTTAACTTTTGCCATGTTTGCAAGACAGACAATCCTTCAATAGAAGCCAGGCAAATTGGAACCAAAGCAGTGGTGTCAAGTACATGCCATAACCCGAAGTGCCCAAAGCAAGTGAACACTTGGCATAGTCATCCAAACATGCCAAACTCGGGAATAGCGGCTGGCAATTTCTTGCTATGCATGTCTGTGCTGCTAGCTGGAGGCTCTGCTACGAAAGTGTTCCGGATTTTGTTCGCACATAGGCCTTGGATGTGTGTCCCTCAACAGCAGGAGATGGAAGACATGACAGCATGGGACATAGCGCCAAGTTTGGAGCTTATACAATATTTTGTTTTACTCTGCCAATTATAATCCACTTTGCCCTTATTCAGGTAAGAGTGGAAACTTGTGGTTTATTCTTCAAATATTAATAACTACTTAATAACCGAAAGTGAGGTCGTTCCGGGAAAATCTCAAACTGAGGCCTTGCCGTATTGACCGAGCACTAGTGAGGTTAATACAGCTAGGCCAAGGTTTGAGATTTTCCCATAACGACCGAACAGTTGAGGTTATTAAGTTGTTTATTGTATGGCTTTTAGAAAACGAGAAAAAACCTAATTTGCATAATCCGTAATCGGCCCGTGGGCATTATGGGAAAATAATGCCCTATGGCTTAGCTGCAATCAGAGCGCGCATACTATTGTAGCCATATAATAATGAATTTTACAGGTCTTAGTTTTACATGTATGTTACATTACCACTGCTGATGGGATTATAGAAATAGATACAGTTAAGAATGCTTAGTTTTTGTTCACTGTAGTGACGCAAGCTGGTGGGAATTATTCAATGAACTTTTTTCTGCTAATTATTCACAGAGAAACCAGCCAGGAAGTAGTCCTGCCATGGAATTTATGGGCTTCAAGCAGTGTATGGAATTTCTGTTGGGCTGTGGGGTGTTGATAACCACATTCATCTCTGATCGCCACACCACCATTGCAAGCCACATGAAGCAGGTGCTGAGCAACATTGTCCATTACTTTGACATTTGGGATTTGAGGAAGAGTAAGTATGCTCTAATAAGGTACATGTGTACACCTGTACAATTTACTTTTGCAAAGTTTAGTGATTGCCTTGCAGATTTGCTAAACTGGCAGGCCTTACTGAAACAACAAACGTATATCAATCTAAACGCTTATTCAAGTGAATTATTCTGCATAACATTTAATGAAAGATCGATATTATTGTTGAAAGCATTAAACCACTCAATGTCCTTTATCAACACCAATCTTTGAAACACCACCTGGCTGACTAAGATGTTAACGAGCCATGTCCATGGCATTTATATTAACCTACGTTATGGCAGATAAAATCTTAACATGCTGTACTGAATATAAACTATGTACATTGTAATGTTTGGTTCCCTGATTTACTTGTGTACATGTAGAAATAAGAAAGGTCCTGAGCAAACTGTCTAAAGAGAAAGGCTGTGAGATTTTGGCTGAGTGCATAAAGGCATGCGACCACAACATTCAGTGGCAATGGGAAAGTGATTTGGGCAAAGTTCAAGACCTTCCTAAGTCACATCATCAACAAACACTCTTCCCTTGACGATCCCCTTTTCAACAAGTGTGGACGTGGACAAATACATCCAAGAAAATGGCTCCATGCTGGTATGTTTCATATGAAAAAGACTAGTCTTATGGAAGGAAATTAATTGCTCAATCATGCAGCCACTTTTTCCATTTTGGCTCATATTATGCTTGCTTATGCAGTAGTTTTATCTGTATAAACACAGTATAGCAGATATAGAGGATATTGCATGGCCATGGGGAGATATGGAATTTCTCTTTGAGTGTTGAAAAATATTTCACTCGTTCACTGTGCTCACTCATGAAATATTTTTCAACATGAGAAGAGAAAATTTCTATCTCCAAGCGGTCATGTAATGTTCTGTTTATTATATAAGCACCAACGAAATACCAAACCATTTCATTTTATTTGCCAAAGGCAGGATTTATTATGTAACCATAGCAATGGTGATATTTTCACATGTGGAAATAACATGTTATTTTCATGTGTGAAGATATTGTTTTCACATGAAAGCTCAGCTGGTATTTTATTGGTGTTTATATAATAAATCCTGGTAGCCCTTGTCATTTGCAGAATGAAAGTTATGTTTGCTTAATTTTATCTGCTTTTAGGTTCTGTTGCATATGAAAAGCTTTGTGCTGCCTTGACAAAAAACAGCCTTGTGAACGGAATAAAACAGGCATCACCTTTTGCCCAAACAAGCTGCCTGGAGGGATTCCATTCACTGCTAAACCAATTTGCTCCAAAGATGATAGCATATTCTTATGTTGGAATGTATTGTAGGTAAGAAGAGTAACAATAATGACATTTTTTTGGTTTAGTCTGTATGACCTCTTAATTGAAAACATTCCCTTTTATTTATTTTCAGGCATATTCTTACAGCAGTTCATTTCAATTTCAACCTTCACAGGGAAGTTAAATGCCGAGAAAGTGATGGAACTGAACGATGGAGAGTGTCATACCCCAAGTTCAAAAATGGGGAAGCAACAGTGCGAAATGTTAAAATTACCCCAAACTTTGGTAAGTGTCAGCCAGATACTGAAATTTATAATTTCTTAGGTGACATTTCTTGTTTTAATTGAAGGGCTGGGGGCATAAACTGCCTATGTAGAGTTTTAGGTGTTTTTTTTGCATATGTTATTTCTCGAAAACGAAAAAGAAATCGGTGAAAAAAATACGGGACAATGTTTTTGAATCAAAATGCAGTTCACATGCAAAACTTTGGACAAATCCAAGCGAACTAAAAAAACGGCCGAAAATTACACATAGGCAGTTTACGCCCCCAGCCCCTCATGAAGTTAAGCTCATAGAGGACTAAAGTGATGACGTCATAAGAACTAAATTTGTAAAATTATGGGATTTGTTCGGATATTAAGAAAGAACGCAATCAAAAAGACCTACTTGCCAAAAATCAGCATTTTCTTACAGTTTGAGAGCGAGATATTAGCACCGTTATGCTCTGCTGACTCCATACAAATCCTTCTAAATTTTACTCAGTTCCTAACGTTATGAACCGAGTCAAATTTAGAGGGATTTGTATGGATTCAGCAGAGCATAACGGTGCTGATATCTCAGAGCCAATTTGTCTTTAAATACTGATTTTTGGCAAGTTAGCATCTTTCATCTTGCTCTTTCTGAAAATCTCAACAAATCCCATAATTTCAAAAATTCTAATATTTGTGACGTCATACTTTAGCACTCTATTTGTATGTGTACCATATTAATATTCATACGTGAATCATATGAACATTTGTGAAGAGTAAAACTAAAACTGGACATGAAATGATTGACAGGTAGAAAGGATTGTTTGATAGTGTGACGTAGACTATAAATTTGGTGGTTAAAACATTGATTAAGCTCATCGGATACGAAACTTACATGAGTGCTGGAGCTGTGGATCACTACTTATTAACTGCATAATCGGTTTGCCTTCCCGCCTGGTGATCGAAAGACGTCATGAAAAGTCTGGAGATCCGCAAGTTCTTAATGCTTCTGAAAGAATCCAGTTAGCGTTTTCTCTGTGCTTAACAAATCACAATGAGATATAAGCGTTTTGGAGTACAGAGTAGAAGCCAGGTGAAAGAAGTCTGAAAACAACTCTCATCTCAAAAAGTGGCGCGTCGTTGCTAGTCTTGGTCCATTTCTCAAAGGTTGCCGTGCTGAAAACTTGGAAAGCGAGAGTGGTTTTTGGACTTATAGGCAAAAAGTGTATGTTTGAAGAGTCTTGTTGTACGCGCTTGGAACAGACAATGATCCCAGAATTCATTGTGGTCAAAGAGGGCGCTGTCTGAAGTCAAAAACTCTCGCGGGGGCGGTGGGTTGGGAAAGATTATTACTTGTTTTCTGTAAAACCTCTACCTTACAAAATGACTTTGAAAACTGTCTAGCTGCTGCACTGAGGTTTCCATTGTTCATTAATTTTGAAGAGTGCATTTTTTGCAACCACTCAAGACATGAAATCGCAGCTTGCTTTTACTGTTAGCCATGAAATAGTTGGTCGAACTTCGGAAACGCTACCGAGAATTCATTCGGCACGAAGTGAAGTCTGCCCGTTTTCGATGAGTATCTTGAACACAATCCATGGAAAAGTTGCATTGGCGAGCACGGCAAACATTCAAAGCAATATTAAGCGGTACTCCTCGCGATTCGTCTGTGTGAATCAGATGTACGTAAACAACGGATGATAACGTGAACGATCGCCGCAGTTATGAACACAACTTAAGCAGTAGTGAAAACGAAAAAAAAACCCGCTTGTACGGGATTCGAACCCACAACCTCTGAGAAACCGGTGAATTGCTCTAACATCCGCGCTTGTTGGTTCATGACATATCCGTGACTGATGAAGTGAGAATGAATATTTGGTAAACACGCTGCCGAATTTTAACACATAAATCACTTTTGCATTGATCGCCTCGGTTTTTTGCTTCTATGGAGGCTAATAAACTACAGCAAAAAGTATTATCAAGCGAGATAAACATTTGTGCGTGACTACAGTCATTGCAATGAGACAATCCATCACGCGTGATAAAGGGATTGAATTTCATGCAAATTTTTTTTACGTTTTGGAGCCAAGTTAATTACAGAAAAGAGTTAAGTATTTCTGTGAAATTCTTTCACTGTCGTCATTTACGTTAATTTTTATAAGATTTTCATTCCATTGATTTCCACTTGACGATGAAAATGAATCCATCAAAAACGTTTCAACTGACGAAACCACGCGCAAGTTTGAATTTATTACGCAATACAACGTTCTGAGTAAATGAAACACGACGGAAAACAGCGTACTCTTAGGACCTAGAACATTTGATTAACTCAAATTTTTGGAAAGTCACCAATAGGAGTTGTCTTGCCAAAACGTTTCTCCAAGTCAAAACAGCCGTCTTTAATATTTTGTGATTTTTCAGCCATCGGCAAGCTTTTTGTGTACTGATTTAGAATCAACCGAGGTTTTTGTACGCTGGATTTAAGATGTACGCTGTATTTAAGACAAACAACCGACTTTAGCGCTCTGTTATATCGGCCAAAGCCTTTCCGAAAGAACTTAGAGTCAACCAAGGCAACTAGGCGCTGTTTTTGACTCGGACGAACCCTTCAGTTAAGCTGATTCGGACTCAAACAATCGCTCTTTCTCTAACTTTAACACTAGCGTTAACGTTAACATTAACACTAACCCTAACCATGTCCCTAACCCTATCCCTAGCCGTAGCCGAAACTCTAACCCTAATGTTAACTCCAACCTAAACCCAACAATAACCCTGAATCTCTTCAGAGTGAGTGCTGTTTTCAGGTTGGACAAAATCTTTGCACGCTGACTTGAGGTTAACCAAGGCTACTGTGCGCTGTTTTTTTTTAAGTCAACCACGAATATTGTGCACTGTTGTCGTGCCAAGCAAGCTTGTCGAGTGTTATGATTAAGAAAAAATGACACATTGCGCATTACGCCTAACTGATCAGAAACGTTCTGTGTTCTCTTAAATCGGTTACGAGCATTTGGCGCTTAGTCTTTCACTCAAAGAATACCCTTGGGCATTGTTTATTAGCATACTCCACCATATGAAGGGCTGGGGGCATAAACTGCCTATGTAGAGTGTTAGGTGGTTTTTTTGCATACGTTATTTCTCGAAAACGAAAAAGAAATCGGTGAAAAAAAATACGGGACAATGTTTTTGAATCAAAATGCAGTTCACATGCAAAAATTTGGACAAAACCAAGCGAACTAAAAAACGGCCGAAAATTACACATAGGCAGTTTATGCCCCCAGCCCTTCAATTATTTCGCTTATAAATATGTTAATAAGGTGGAGCACAGTAAATTCAGTACTTAGGCATTAGTAGTATTTGACAAACCAATGTGAGGTGTAAAACAAAGTGTTTACAATCAACTGGTGCCAGGGCATGGTTGGTTCTACCTAGTGGTCAACACCCTAAAAGGTAAAGCTAGTGAAGACATTCGCACTTGACTTCTCTTAAGTAGCGATCTTACTTGGAATGTGCATATTGAATATATCGTGAAGAAAGCAAGCAAACGCCTGTATGCGCTAAGGTCACTTAAGAAGGCTGGAGTACAACCGGGTGACCTGGTGGGCATCTACTGTGCACTTATTAGAGCTGTGCTCGAGTATGCTGCACCAGTCTGGTCGGGCCTTCCTGCTTATCTTTCCGACGTGTTAGAAGCAGTTCACAGGAGGGTTATGCGCATTATCTTTCCGCATGCCAATTATAACACGGCCCTTTGCAGTGCTGGGCTCGGATCCCTCGCTGACCCACCACTGTTATTCAGGAGTCTTAGTATATGTAATAGGACTACTTGCTGTCCAATTTGGAAATAATTGGATGAAAAAAATTCCGAGGACAGCCAAAATTGGACGAGGCCATAGGCCGAGTCCAATTTGGCTGTCAGAGGAATTTTTTTCATCCAATTATTTCCAACATTGGACAAGCATGTAGTCCTCTTACTTATTAATTATATAGCTTGCCAGATGTGATTTGGCATTGCCAAAACAAGTATTATCCTTATTTAAGGAAAGGCAAACTTAAATATTTTGATTTATTTTACTATTTTAATTACTAAAATATACAGAACAGAATGCTGTAATCACATAAAAGGAATAAATTTTAAAAGAGTAACAGAAGAAAGCAAAGCACTGTTTTAATGATAATAATATTTTCAAAATATTCAATAATGACATTAAGAATATAATCAAGTGAGTCGAAAAAATCCTGCAATATTGAATACGGACTGGAGAAAATAAGAAAATAATGCAATTAAACGTCAACCTGTGCTCATAATTCTCTTGCTTTCGCTTCAAGTTGTTGTCTTGATTGTGCAAATTCACGATCTCGCAAAATACTGTAATTTCTGCCACAGTTCTTCAAATGACGGTCCAATGAGCACTGCTTAACAATCAAGCCTTCTGCCTCATATTCGCCCACGTCTTTTTTTCTTATTTCCGCGAAGAAACGGCAAAGAATTCCATCCAGCTCATTGCGAGGAATGTCTTCAAACTTTCTTCATTCGTCACGCTGTACTTTCCACTCATTGAAAACGTTCAGCCAAGTTTTTGTACTCTTGGAGGTGTTTTGGTTTTGGTTTTTCCACCTCAGATTCACAAGGTCTTCTTCTTGCAGCGTAGGAAATCTTTCATTTGTGGTGTTATCGCTTAAAAGGTCATGAGAAATAGAAAAGTTTGGCAAATCTGTGTTGCTAATTCAGCCATTGTTCAACAACAAGAGACAAAGCAACACGATGTCCTGTTTACCGCGCTGGCGCAATGCTTTGAGCTGATTGGCTACTTTCATTACCTATTGTATTTTCTTGGATTTGATTGGCTCATACAAGCTGTCCTATTTTTCTTAAATTGGACAGTTTGCCATTTTCAATAGGAAAGTCCTATCTAAAACTATCCAAATTAATCCTTAATTGAACAGTTTTTGAAAATTAAGGGATCATAGCTATGCTGACAATATCGGATTAACTACCAGCTATATAATTGTTATTATTATCTTACAGAATATGTGGAGGAAATGTTTCAGACTTACTTGAGTTCAAGAAAAGATGAATTACATGTACAAGAGGCTGCTAGGAAGCTTAGAAACATGACCCCAGCAGCAACCAAGAGAAGAAGCTATTGAGAAGAGAATCAAGAGAGACAAAATGGTTGTGACTGATGTTCCCCCAACCTCAACTCCAGGTAGTTTTTTATGTTCCAGTGATCAGTAACATAGAGCACTAACTACAGGTTCAGATTTCATTTATTTAAACTGTGGGATAAACAGGACTGAAATAAATACAGTAAAGATCGCCAGTTACCTTATGCAGTTGCAAAAGGACGCCTGAAAAAATTTTATTACATAGCTAGCTCCCAGAGGTTAGGGTTGCAATCCTGGTAAGGGTGAAGTTTTTCAGGCTTTCGTTTTGCAACTGCATAAGTTGTAAATTGTAGTGATCACTATTTTGTTAAGATTTATTTGTAGATTATTTTCAATAAAAATTGGAAAAAGGGATGATTTTCATAGAAAAAAATGTAAGGATTTTTATCCTCACAACCCCTTCAATCAACTTTGGAGCAGCTGCTGAAATGTAGTCTTTTTTTCTTAGTGCCTGACGAACCAGTTGCAAGCACAAGTTCAAAGACAGGAAAAAGGAAAAAAACAAAAACAGAAAACTCCCAGAGGAGGCCCAAGAAACAGGGGCACCCAACGACAAGTTTCGGTAGATATCTGTTCGGTGGAGGGTAATTCGCCTTGGGTTTTCGGCGTCGATTAAAGAGTGCACTCGGATTTTCGTAAATAAAACGTGGCCTAAAAGATTCGAAATTGGGAAATCATTGCCCCTAAGGTTTTCGGAAAGGTCGTAATTGCTGTTTTTGGCAGTCTAAAACGTCAGCTAGCATTTTCGGAAAGAAAATAGTTCCCTAGAAAGTTCGTGGAAAGTTCATTTTAGCTTGCTTTTTCTCAAAGGAAGATTTTGTTCCCTAATATTTTCGGGCAATTAAAATTTCAGCTAGGGAATCCGAACAGATGAACTTCTTCTAGCTAATGAAAACATCACTTAAAACAGACTTCAAACACCTTAAGGGACTTAAAAATGCCTTTCTACAGCTTTTGGGTGATTTGGCTCGTTGGGTGCCCCTGAAGAAAGCTCGCTATTGCTCTGTGTGCAAAAATCCCATGAAAGGACACAAGAAAATTAAAGACTGTCCAAAGAAGAAGAAATAGAGCTAGGAATTTAACCACAGTGAATGTCAACTTTGTTGAGTGTCTGTAGGTCACTTTTCTTAGTACAAGTTCTGTGTTATTATATATGTATATACATGTCCATGTTGTGGTTGAATTGTGGCCCATGTTTGTGCACACAAAGCTGGCCAGCCATATCTGTCCTTTTGCAAAATCAGAATTTTTATACAAAGTACAGTCTGTGTATAGCCTTGACGGTTGTCAAGAAATAACAGTTAACTACATTTAGGAAGATTACCAGCATTACTAAGCAATATTACTGAACTGTCAAAGGATTTTGGTGGGAAATACATTGAAACCAACCAGTCAGCGGGCTGTGTGCATAGTTGTGTCTGGGACTAGGGGATTTCAGGACCTGACCTCCTCTCAGCAGTGACAAACTTCCTGATCTCTCTTTCCCTGGTAATAAGGGGCTATAGGAGAAAATGCTTGTTAGCTTGTTCTTTTTCATAACAGAGGCCTCATTTGGCAGAGGGCAAAAAAAATCATTGCATGCTGACTATATGTATCTTATTATTTACACAAACAGCCCACCTGTTGATATATCACTACATGTAGGTATTTTTGTTACATGGTTATTGAAATATTAAGATCAAAGGGGGGGGGGGGGGTGTCAAAGCTACAATTTCATAATGAATCTATTGTTTACATCAAGACTGATGAATTGAAACAGACACTGAAAAAGATGATCAACAATTTAATAACACAATAATTTACAAGGAAATAAGACTGACAAGTTAACTTAATCCTCTTCGTCGAGTTCGAATCCAGCGTAAGTTTCATCTGTGCTGACAGGAAATTGTTTTCTTATTACCGTGTAAGAACACGCAGGAAGACGAATTCGCTTGTTTCCCAGAAAACCATAGACTAGCCTGGAAAACTCCCTATAGGCAATGCTTTGCAAGTAACTGTAAAAAAGCAAGACAATAAGTATTTAATTTGGGCTGGACGAAGTATTAAAGAATTTTTTTATTTTTCACCAAGCACAACAGATAAGTGCACCATACATGTATTGGCCGATCATATTTCACTCCAAGGCAGTATAAGAGTAACAAAAATTATATCACCTTTCTTCGGATCCAGTTTGTCTATATCTCTGTTTGGCTTTGGTCTTCACATGTTCGCCAGCCAGACTAAGCTCCGCTTTTGAAGGCAGACAGGACCAAAACCAGGATGTTGTGTGATACACTTTAAGGCCGTTTCGGGTTGAATATCGTCGAGAACACGTTTGCTACACATGGCTTCTTTGCAACCATCCAGTTCCTGGCAGCAGTAGCACTCGCTGATATTCTGAAGGAGAACACGGCTGCAGTTTCCACAGGTACACCTAAAACAATCAAGATACCTAGAATCATACAAAAATAACGCTTTTTATAGCGAATGCTAACAACTCTCATCACACGCCGCCGGAGTACTCAATTATTTACATAAGCTTCACCTTACGGTACGCACACGATTGTACGAAACAATTTGCCGGCACTCACCAAGAATCCACTTGAACTGTTCCTTCAAGTCTTTCCTGTAGTTCTTCCTCTAGCTTTTTTGTTTCTTCAACTTCTTCTTCGTACTTTTTTAGCCATTCTTCATCAGCCAAGGGTTCATCGGCATATGCCATGTCATTTTCCAGACTTCCACATGAAGCTTGTGACGCGAGATCACTTTGTTCATCTTCCACTTCGGCCACATTTACCTCAGAATCTTCTGTATTAAAACTTCCCTCAGAACTTGAATCACTAAAAGACATATCCCTTTGAATTTTGGTCGATTAAGTCTATCCCGCTCACTTAAAATGCGTTCGCTTCTCGCTTCTCGGTCAAACACTTGTGAGTTCGCGGCAAATGTACTCCTTCGATGACGTCACAACAATGTTCGTACCCAGCTCCCACAAATGCTCGGTAATGGGACACGAGAGACCTAACTTTAAAAAGCCATAGAAACGTGGGGATTAGGTCAATGACGATAATTTTTTCGCACAAGTAATCCGAAAAACAAGGGGATTTCATTTGGCAAAAAAAATTTGGGGGTTAGTTGCACTTTAAAGATAACCTAACTACCAACCCACCGCCTCTGTAGGATAGCAGCTCCAGTGATCACCATAGTGAAGTCTACAATGGGAACTATCTAGAAAATGGTAGGGTGTTTGTTGCTGTTGCTGTTGTGTTTCTATATTAACAATCAGAATAAGCTTTTGTTACTTCTATCTAATCTCATACACAAAATGAATATATTCCGTGTATCTTTACTAGATAACCTACCAGTTGAAAAAAATAATCAGGAAGGGAATGAGAGTAAACTAGAGGTTTAAAAACTGTGTGGTGTATGTACATGTTGCAGTTAATTTGTTGGTTCAGTGAAATTTTATTGTAACTTTGTTTTTAGGTATGTGATGTATGATAATGAGTTTTAAACAAGGAAAAATTACAATTTAACTGAAAACAAAAGTTAATTGCAACAAACTCATTTACTGTTATTTACTGGAATAAACTCAGAAAACAAAAGAATAAAAACGTGAAATAGCAGGCTTCAAAGTTTACAAGGAAAAAATGAAGTCGACATGTTCATTTCATGGTGCTGCTGCCACCACATGACGCAACATCTGTCGTCAGGCTGTTCAGGATCTTCATATCCCGGATGACGATGATCTGCTTTCCAACTTGCCCCCAAATCAGGGTATGAGTTATCAAAATGATATACTGGTCAACAGCTACATAACCTGTCTACTTTACCAGAATTCTCACATGAAGGAAAATTTTTCAAGCAGACAATTATTTGACTCCAAGGAAACCTGTGCTTTGTAATATACTTAATTAACCCTTAGAAGTTTGTAGAACAGCTTCATATGCAATCACATACCTCGCTGTCCTCAGTTTTATAATCACCAAAAAATTTGACACAACTGTCCTGTTGTTGTTTTGTAGGCCAGTTAGCAAGTGCATTGCAAACATCCATTTCAATGAACCAATCTGCAAGACTACCATTCAATCATCCATGCAACATCCATGTGTTAAGTGATAGAGATTGTGCTGGTATATGATAATTCAGTCTCAGTGAATCACTGGGAAACCTCTGAATTTGCCAGTTAGTTACAGGTAGATATGGTTACTGTAATTGTCATTACAATGGGTTGAGGACTGCAGCATTCCAAGATTGGAGAGTGTATTCCAGAGTATACAACCAACTTGTAGACCTCTTTAGTTTATATATTTTGTTTTCCCAATGTAGGTCATGAGATGTTCCAAAAGGGATTTGCCTTTTGGATTTTCATAAATATGACCCTTCACACGGAAAGGGGGCTTATCAAAATTTCACAGTGACGTCTATTTCATGGCAGACGCAGTGAAATGTATTGAAACGACCTGAATTTCCAAGAAATGGCGTGAACTCAGCAGGATAATTTATCATACCACTGTGAAATCCTTCATGCCATAAAAAAAAACATGACTTCACTGCGTAAAATAATTTCATGCCGTGAAAAAGTAATTTCACACTGAAGGTTGGATTCCCTGTAGCTTTTGCGTGTGAAAAACGCGATTGTAAGTGCAATTAAAATTGAAGGGCTGGGGGCATAAACTGCCTTTGTGGAATTTTCGGCCGTTTTTAGCTCGTGGAGAGCTATCGGGATGGTTGGGGAATTGGGATGTCAGGCGTAAACAATAGAAAATTTGTAATCGATTACCAATTGTCTCAAGTTCGGCATGCATTCGTTAAATGGTCGTTAAGAATAGTCCTATTGGGCTACCAATGAAAGACGTTCAGTTATGTCACGTGAGATTTCGGTGTTCGGTACATGTCTTCGGCTCAGCACATGTTCTTGATCACACGTACAGTGAAGGACGTAGCCATTTTGTGAGAAGTTCTATCGACCTGGTGTTCAATTGATTTACAGAGTAGAGGTGAGTTCGTCGTCATTTATTGTCTTTTACTGTGTCATTTTTTCTTTGGATACTACTTTTTGTCCTTGGATTGAAAGACTCAATCCGAAATCTCTGGTTTGTAAGACACAGCCAACAATTGTAGGGCCATCCAATCCAAGTTAATTGTTACTGGTACCCATTTTGTCACTATAGGTTACCAGGAGAAAGCAGGAGAAAGCCATCTACATCTCTTCTAAGGTGAGAAGCGAAGTAAATATAAGCTTATCTACGTACGAGGACACATCACTTTGTTATACGCGACACATTGCTTTGTTATATACACTAGTGCTCCATTGCATTTCTTTGTCATTATGCTCGCGTACTTTGCAGTTCTTTGCAGCATTGTAGCATTGTAGTCGATCTCGATACGACAAGTTTATCACGCGCAAAGCCAGGCCATGTGGGTATCGAATCCATTCTCACACATTTGACCGTGAACCAAGCAAATTACCTGTTAAGAGAATTGATCGTTTATTAAACAAGTGAAGAAAAACAAGATGAATTGTTCGTAAACATATAGCTAAGGAATTCCCTAAATCGTCCAGAATCCATGAATGGACACGAAACCGCAAAAAGGAAGATGACTTAAAATATGTCAGGCAAACATTCAAAAGCAGAAAATTTTACTTCAAACACACACATTGTTTAGTTTCTTGCAAAAAGAAAAGTACCACTAGTTTTACAAACAGAAGAAAACAAAAAGATTATCCTATCTGGCTGATGCTTGTGCAAGATGAAAAACTATGAAACAACAAATACCCATAGAAAGAACAACTAAATTAAAAGTCTTTGGCAAGTCTCACCTATTTTACCCATCAAGTCCCCTTTCATGGAAAGTAGGACACAATGAGAGGTTTTGTCCATCAAGGGAAATGTTAATCATGTCTGGAGATATTGAGCTTAACACTGGACGAAAAGAAATAGAAAACACCAGGAAATCTCCACTTGAAACACTACAAATAAGATAAGCTGAAAATGTATTGAGATACTTAGACTGTGGAGGCGAAGGAGATTGCTTTTTTCGAGTTATCTCTAAAAAGTTATACGGATCACCTGACAATCATATGGTTGTGCGCTGTAGTGGTGTCAGCTTTTTAATGAACAACCCAGAAAGGTTTATTGAAAGTAATACAGACATTCCATGGGCATCCTATCTTAGTAACATGTCGTCCCAGGGTACCTTGGCTGATCACTTAATTGAAGGGCTGAGAGCATAAATTGCCTATGTGTAATTTTCGGCCGTTTTTTTAGTTCGCTTGGATTTGTCCAAATTTTTGCATGTGAACTGCATTTTGATTCAAAAACATTGTCCCATATTTTTTTTTCACCAATTTCTTTTTCGTTTTCGAGAAATAACGTATGCAAAAAAAAAAACACCTAAAACTACACATAGGCAGTTTATGCCCCCAGCCCTTCATATGTCTGCCTTATTAACATGCATGAAGCGATGCCCAAGGGTATTCTTTATGCACAATGTGCCTTTTTGACTCATTAACAGCCCACAAGATGCCCATTCGACTTGGAAATGGTCAACTTGTTTAAATGCAGCACTTATTACCAGTGTTTTGCTTACTGATAGTGCTCAAGAAGCTTCCTTAGCTGGAAAACAGTGCGCAACATTCTGGGTTGACTTAAAAACAGCACACAGCAACCTTGGTTAACCTTAAGCCAGCGCGTGTAGATTTTGTGCGACTTGAAAACAGCACTCAAAAGATTTAGGGTTATTGTTAAGTTTAGAGTTAGGGTTAAAATTAGGGCTAGAGTTAGAGTTAGGGTTAGGGTTAGAGCTAGGGTTAGGGTTAGGGCTAGGGATAGGGTTCGGCCTAGGGCATTGCAAACGTTAACGTTAAAGTAAGCAGCGTATTTTGAGTCTCACACAGGTTTCTTGGTTGATTCTTAATTCTTTCAGGAAGGCTTTGGCCGATGTAAGTAAAGTGTTGAAGAGGGTGTTTTGGTTGAAAACGACATACAGCAGGATCAGATTTGATTCTAACTCAGTGCGTAAAAAGCTTGCTGTCAGCTGAGAAATAGAATAAAATATTAAAGAAGGCTGTTTTTATTTGAAGATAGCTTTTGGCCACTACCAACAACTTCTGTTCATGAGCAACACCGAAAATTTGAGTTAACGATGTTCAAGGGCAAAATTAAGAGTTAAAAGAGTAGGCTGTTTCCCGTCGGTTTCCGCGTCGAAACAGAGATTTGACTGGCGCTTCGCGTGTTTTGGCCATTATTGAAACGATTTTGAAGGGTTCATTTTCGTCGTCAAATGGAACCAGTGGAATGAAAATCATATCACAAATCAACGTAAATGACGACAGTGAAAAAACTGGAACAAAATACTTAACTATTTTTGTTGGCTTCAAGACGTAAATATTTGCATAAGATGTGAAATTTAATCCGTATCGTCTGATGCGTAACACAACGACTTGTTAAAATGTCTCGCGTGCAAATACGTTTTTGCTGGTGTTTATCTCGCTTGAAAATACGTTTTGCTGATGTTTACAAGCCTCCATAAAATCAAAATAACCGACAACTCAACAACTCGACAACCGACCACGAGTAATATTTTCCACGCGCGCCCATGCAACTTTTCCCTGGATTGTTTTCAAGATAGTCATCGAAAACAGACGGACTTTTCATCATGCTGACTTCCCTCTCTCGGATGAATTCTCCGTAATGTTTCCAAATTTTGACGAACTGTTTCACTGCTTCGATAGCCGCGAGACAGCGCCCACTTCGGCTGCAGTGAATTGTGGGAATGTTATGCCCTCCGCGAGCGAAACATCAGCCATTTTTTTTGCCCTACACTCCAAAAACACCTCTCCTTTTCGGAAATTCTAGCACGGCAACCTTTCAGAAATGGACAAGACTAGCAAAACCGAGCCACTTTTGAGACAAGAGATGTTTTCAGAGTTTTTTTTCTGCCCGGCTCTTAATCTCTACTCCCAAACCGGAGAGTCAAATTAATCTCTCTTCATGGTTTGGCAAGCAGAGAAAACACGACTGGCTTCTTTCAGCCATGTTAGACTTATGGATCTTAAGACTTCATTACGTCCTTCGATCACCGAGCGAACAGGCAAATTGACATAATTCGATTAAACCAAACAAGCTAGCGCAGATTAGGCAGACACGTTGCACAAGTACCAATGTTTTAACCACCAAAACGTTTAGTCTACGTCACACTATGGAACAATCCTTTCTACCTGTCAATCATTTCATGTCCAGTTTCAGTTTTACCCTTCAGTTACGAGAATTTGGCGCTAATCAAATAAAGAAATAAAGAATACCCTTGGGCATTGCTTCATGCATGTTAATAAGGCAGACATATGAAGGGCTGAGAGCATAAACTGCCTATGTGTAATTTGCGGCCGTTTTTTAGTTCGCTTGGATTTGTCCACATTTTTGCATGTGAACTGCATTTTGATTCAAAAACATTGTCCCGTATTTTTTTTCACCGATTTCTTTTTCGTTTTCGAGAAATATCGTATGCAAAAAAAACACCTAAAACTACACATAGGCAGTTTATTCCCCCAGCCCTTCAATTATACAAGAATCAAATGAGACCTTTTCTCCAGTGACTATTGTCAGACCACTGAATAATGAAGGTGATCCACCACTGGCTCTTACCATTGGTCACCTAGGTGAAACGCATTATTATGTTTCTACTGTTCCAATTTGAACAATGTAAGAGGTTCACCTTCTGTCAATGGGAAAAGCACTTCTGAAACAGATACTATTACAAAAGACCAAGTCCAGTGTATAAACTTAGACAAAACTGATGACAAATGCATGAAAAATAGAGAAAGAAAAATCTACATTCGAGACTACATGAGAAAAAGAAGATCAAATAAGAAATTAAAAAGTCATGATAATCAGATAAGAAGATCTCACAGGATGACTAATATTGAAAAGACAAGAGAGAATAACAGAATTTATCAAAGAAAATGCAGAGAACAGAACAGATCTACTAAAATGGGAAATGGATTGAAAAGAAAATCATGCCAGAATGCTCTTCATGTTGAGCCAAAGAAGCAATGTATGGATGTCAATGGTTCTTTTGGTCCTGTAGGAGATATTAATGAAATAATTGAATCTTTTCATTGTAAAATCAGCTCTGGTCCAGAACAGTTATGTCTCTGCTGTGAGCAAATATGGTACAAAACATCTCTTAAGAAATTTAATGTTCATAGTTATAAAACATGTAACCAAAATATGTTGTCTAAGTGCAATTTAGTTGATGATAACCTCATATGTGACAAACATTGGATTTGCTTTACATGCGATTTATATCTCAGGTGTGGAAAAATCCCTCCTTGTTCAAAAGGAAACAAAATGGAATTTCCTTGAAGAAAGATTAATTTCCCCCAGAATTCCATTTATGCAAATACGTGAGTTACCAAGGGGTGGACAGTTGTCTATTCATGGTGGTGTTGTCAATGTACCAGCTGATGTAGGCTCCACTGTTAACACTTTACCTCGATCTCTCAATGATTCACAAACAATTCCAATTAAGCTGAAGCGACGCCTTAGCTATAAACATCACTACCAATTTCAACACATTCGACCTCGTAGAGTGCTAGAAGCAATCGGATACCTTGTGCAAACAAGTGAATTATTTAAAAAAGAAGGCATTAAAGTCCAAGAGAGTTGGATTAAGAATATATGTTCTGAAAATACTGATGAATGGCATGAATTTTTGAGAGATCCTGAAGCAAAGACAGACTGCTCTTCTGATAAGTTTCAAGAAACTCTTAGTCAAACCGAAGAGATTTTGTCTAAAAACAGTCGTAGTGATGTAAGTGTTAATGGAGACAGCCTTGAAAGTGCCAATAGTACTGACTCTGTTGATGACAATAATGACTGCTGTGAAGTTGAAGAACGTTTCTCAGGTTCATTGGACACTTTGCTACAACCCAAAGAAATGATTAGCGGCGTTGACAAAATAATAAGCTTTGCACCAGGAGAAGGGAATAGACCTCTTGGAATATTCATGGACACAGAGTCTGAATATTTGTCTTTCTCTACTATTTTTTGTGGAAAACAAAGAGCTTCTTCCAAAGAGAGAGAAGTGCCTGTCTCCTATAGCACTATATGTAAATGGGAATTGAGAAGCAAAGACAGGAGAGTTGTAGAGTCTGTACCAAATATATTTTACAAACTGAAAAATTTGCAAATAAAGCAAATTCAGGATACCGCAAGAATATCATTGAGAAAATGTAAGACAAAGGGAAAAATATACACAGCTGGTGAACTTAAATCTGATGATTATCTTCCTAAACTTATAAATCTTGATGAGGGCTATAGAGTTTTAAGAAATTTAAGAGGTTCACCCCCATACTTTAAAAAGTCGAAAAAAGATTTGTTTGCAATGATACGTCAACTAGGTAATCCAACTTGGTTATGCTCATTTTCTGCAGCCGAAACAAGGTGGTCTCACCTTTTGAGGATATTGGGAAGAGTTGTACATCAAAGAGATTATAGTGACCATGAGATTACAAACATGTCTTGGCAAGAGAAATCAGACCTTATCCAAAAAGATCCTGTTAGTTGTGCCAGAAATTTTGAACACAAGGTCCAGTTGTTCATAAAAGATGTCTTGAAAAGCACTGCAATGCCTTTGGGGGAGATAGCAAATTATTTTTACAGAGTTGAATTTCAACAAAGAGGTTCTCCTCACATTCATGCTTTATTTTGGGTTAAAGGAGCACCAGCCTATGGAAAGGCACCTGATGATACTGTTGTCCATTTTGTGGACAAGTATGTAACATGTAAAAACAGTCAATGTGATGAAATGAAAGATTTAGTCAATTAACAATTGCATTGGCATGCTAAAACTTGCAAGAAACTAGGGCACAATGTTTGCCGATTCAACTTTCCTTTGCCTCCACTGAAAGAAACTGTTATCCTTCAACCTCTTGATGAATCCATGCATGAAGAGAGTCAACTTAAGATAATTAAAGACAATTATACCAAAGTCAAAGAACTACTTGATGATATGAAGAATTTCTTGAACGAGAATTATCAGAGTGTGATTACATCACAGCTATAAAGTATTCATTGAAACGCCCAACATTATTACTTTAAAGATCACCATCAGAAATAAGGATAAATAATTATAATATTAACCTAATTGGTACTTGATCCCTACGCATGTGCTGTTTACATTTTGTTTTATATAACTAAAGGCCAAAGGGGTATTAGTAAATTGTTAGACAAAGCAAGCAAAGAGGCACATTCAGGCAACAAAGATATCGTCAACGGAGTACGGCACATAGGAAATGCATTCTTGCATGCTGCTGAAAGAAGTGCCCAAGAAGCAGTTTATCTAGTTTTACAAATGCCTTTGAGAAGATCATCTAGAGAATTTCAGTTTATTAATACTTCCCACCCAAATGAAAGAATATTTCCGCTGAAAAACCATGACAAAATTAAAGAACTACCTGACAAATCTACTGACGTAGAATCAGATAATGTTCTCAAACGCTATGGAAGACCTAAACAGTAAAGTGATGTTTGTCTTGCAGATTTTATTGCTTGCTTCAACTGCATCAGACATAAAGATAGTTCTTTTGATATTTCAAATATTCAGAATGCATATCTTCCTGAAAATGATGATGATGATGATCACAGCAGTGATGGCGATTTAGAACCATCAATTGAATATCAAATGAGAGGTGGATTTAAAATTGTTAAGCGTCGAAAACCTAGAATTGTCAGATCTATAAGATTTCACAAAGACAAAGACCCTGAAAACTATTACCGTGAGCAACTCATGTTGTATTACCCTCGGGGAGATGAACATAAAGATTTACTTGGAAGTTCCCTTTCATATCAAGAAAAGTACAAGCACGTGGAATATATAGTAAATAAAAACAAAAAGAATTATGACCACCACACAAATGTCCTTGATGCAGCTGTTGAACTGCCATTAGCACATCACCCTTAGCCCAGTCCTTGCCAAGTATGCCAGATTTCACTGTCAGATCCCTGTCTAAAATTGACCCACCTTCTAGGGTGGAGACAAAGTTTATGGCACCATCAATTAGGGACTTCAGGGTGTTGTGATTCTTGTATGTCAAGAATGTAAGCTGCTGAGCCTCAGGATTTTTGGGCTGTTCAATATAAATTTCGGTAGCATCAATGATGCACCTTAATGTTGGACTAAACTCCCTCACCTTTTCAGGTAAGTTTGCCAATGACTGCTCACGCTTTGGCCAGATTTCTACTTCTTTAAAGCGGTGGTGAAACATGGCATTAACCCAGGTGGTGATAATTCTGGACACGTGCGATTGAGAGAGCTCAAAACGAACAGCTAAATCTTGTTCAAGCATTCCAACACGCACCCTGGTCAACACCAGAAGTAGCTCATCTTCAGCGGTCAGTTTCCTTGACGGCCGAGGTTTAGAACCTCCCAAATCTTCATTGTTGAAATTGGAAGCACTTGATGATCCCCAATAGGTCAGATTGTTCATTCCATCGCCCAAGAATTCAAAAAAGGCAACAAAACTGTTCTTCAGTGAAGCCGGTATAAAATTTAAAAACCTTTGGATCTTGCCGCAAATTCTTCACAGAGAATCTCTTGGTTTCTAAGGCAGCTTCGGCTGTTTTCCTTCGGGCAGTTTCTCTCTCCAGGGATAGCTCCAATTCCTTGATTCTCCTTCTCAACCGTTCTTCTTCAGACTCCTCGATCTCGAGTTCCATGTTGTCATTTTCACATTTTGAAATATCATCTGACGGGTTGTTTACGTATGAAAGTGGCTGCTTTCTTTCGACTGATTTTCGCTTTGCTGGAAGTTTCCTCGGTGTTTTTTCTTGCACGAAGCAAAACTTTGTGGGAATAGACCCGGGATTTTTTTCAACCAATGGGCCTCAAAGTGGTCGCCACATAGCCTTGAGTGCTCATTAACGGGCGTGTTCGTTCGTCGAATTTTCGCGAGCCATTTGGAAAGAAGTTCTTTGTTCTACAGCGGTAATCAATGCCAGGACTTTTTGATTTTCATGTCTGAAGAGTTTGTAATGCCGTAGTCAATACACCATTGAGGCAATTGGAACAAAAATTGAAAAAACTGACAAGAGCAACTGAGTATTTTCCCTACCCGTCAACAAACCATGCGAAGCGATCACCACCAAGCCTCGGTTTGATGTTACGAGAAATTTTTGTGACGTCATCGCGGATAAGTGCTTTACAATAACATTTGCCTTTAAAGTAAGTAGTAATCACTTGATTTTAAGTCACAATTGTATGTAAATATTCCAGTAAAGTTAAAAAGAAATAGATTACGTGGCCAACCATGCTTCACGTCATAATTGGCAAATGAGAGGGTTGAGTCGTGCATACGTTGCGTGACAAAGGTCAGACGTCACTTCATGAGCGTGATAGTTGCCCTAGTCAACATGCTACTGCATGTGCTACATCAGTTCACATTATTTTTTCTTGTGATTTCTCATGGTTGCGTTTACTTTCTTCTTTCTTTGTAGTTTGTTGCTTCAATTGTCGTGGGCAGGGCCATAAGGCCAAGGACTGCCCCTTGGCGAAAATGTGATGGGGGACAGTTGGCCAACGGAAGAGACAGCTGAAGAGACAAAGAAATGACGAGTTGGAGAGGCCTCAAGTGGTGAATTACAACTTTCATGACAAACTTAGCCATGTTAAATTTGGAGGGCACCAATAAATTACGTGGCGTTCATAGTGGTAATAGAATATTTTTGGTCTGTAATAATGCACGCAATACAAGAAAAAAAAGATGATTGCATAGCATGAGTCCGACAGACCAAAATGCACCACTCAGTTTTGTTACCACCGTTAAAGCTGATACGTAATTTAATGGTTCCACTCTAGTCAGTCCTCTTACCGCTTTCTCTGTATCATTTTGTTATAGTTATGGTTTTCAATTTTTACTGGAGAATATGTCTTCAATGTTATGGTTTGGTGTGCTCAGTGTAATGTTAGATTTTTTCTGTCAGTTTTTAATCACGATTTTTAACAACATTTCGTACCAAGTAACGATTGCTATCACTTGTTATAAAATAACTAACGTACTACGTGCGTTCTGAGTGGTCAATAGAGTTTCCAAACCTAAGTACTATTGTACTGGTAAACTCCCGCTGGAGATTTCTCGATAATGGGCGACGAGCATGACAAAAACTTTCCGAACTTCAACATATTGTCTAGGCTCAATTACCAGCCGCTGCTTCGGGAAATGAGTCCGCGCTCACCGCCCAAAGAGACAGCTGGACGCGTGGACGAGACATTGTTGATTTCCACCAATCAGAAGCTCGCCTGCTCAAATCGAGCAGGCAGCATAAATTATTTTTTTCTAGAACAAAATTCAAAATAGCGGCCAGTAACGTGTTGTTTGATTCGGCGTGTGATCGTGTTTTAAAGTGGAAAACTTGAAAGATTTGCAACGCAAAGCATTAGAGAAGCTGGTAAATGGTGAAGATGTGTTCGTAATTCAACCGACTGGGTCAGGAAAATCACTTATTTTCCAGTCTGCACTGATGGTGTTTGACACAGTGAAGAAGACGACTTTTAAATCCGTTGCTGTTGTGATTTCACCTCTGTCTTCGTTAATGCAAGATCAAGTCAAATTTCTTAAATCAATAGGAATTAGTGCCAAGTTTATAGGTGAAGATCAACTGAACGAGGACGCCAAAAAGGCCGTTGAAAGAGGCGACTGCCAGATTGTGTTTGGATCACCAGAGGCATTCTTATGTTCCGATCGATGGAGAAAGATGCTGTTGAGCACAGTGTACAAGGAGAGATTGTGCCTCATTGCTATTGATGAAGCCCACTGTATAGACCCTTTTCATAATGGCGCCCGACAAATTATTCTTTTATTTTTATGATAATGAGCCCTACTAGCCTCGTCAGCATGTGCAAAATTCAATAGAATTTTTTCATTAAAGTGAGGTTAGTAGGGCTAATTAACACATATACAAAAGAATAATTAAAATCGTCCGCCATTATGAAAAAGGTCTATTTCGCATTGGTAAGTTCTATAACTGTGCTAAAGGTTTTGTGATTT